>ONZH01021947.1:0-134840 GCA_900303285.1 Rhinella marina | reverse complement strand
CGCCGTGCCACGGATGGTATTCGGAGGAGGAGGAGGAGGGTTGGAGGAAGAGGCATAGTACATCTGAGAAACCGTGACCGAGGTAGGCCCCGCAATCCTCGGTGTGGGCAGTACATGAGCGGCCCTAGGGTCAGAACTCGGTCCAGCCTCCACCAAGTTAACCCAATGTGCCGTCAGTGAGATATAGTGTCCCTGCCCGGCAGCACTTGTCCACGTGTCCGTGGTTAGGTGGACCTTATGACTAACAGCATTGGTCAGGGCACGGATGATGTTCTCTGACACGTGCTGGGGTAGGGCTGGGACGGCACATCGGGAAAAATAGTGGCGGCTGGGGACCAAGTACCGAGGGACAGCCACCGCCATCAGGTTGTGGAAAGCCTCAGTCTCTACCAGTCTATAGGGCAGCATCTCCAGGCTCAACAATTTGGAGATGTGGACGTTTAGGGCTTGTGCATGTGGGTGGCTGGAATTGTATTTGCACTTGCGCTCAAATGTCTGCTGCAAAGACGGCTAAACGCTGGGCTGGGACACATTGGTGGAGGTTATGGTGGATCGTGGAGGTGAAGGGGTGGTTGTAGGGTGGGAGGCGCTCGTGCCGGGGTCCTGGGCGGGGGGTTGACTCGCAGAGCCAGCATGTGACACAGGGGAAGGAGCAGTGGTGTGACCCGCAGGAGGTGGTGAACGGCCTTGGTTCCACTGAGTCGGGTGTTTAGCACTCATATGCCTGCGCATGCTGGTAGTGGTTAGGCTGGTAGTGGTGGCTCCCCTGCTGATCCTGGTGTGGCACAGGTTGCACACCACAGTCCGTCGGTCATCCTCAGTTTCTTTAAAAAACCTCCAGACTTGCGAACATCTAGGCCTCGGCACGGGAGCTTGACTTCGTGAACCAGTTGCTGATCTACTTGCTCTGGCCCTGCTTCTCCCTCTGGCCACCCCACTGTCTCTTCCAACCTGTTCTGGTGCTTCACTTGCCTCCCCCTCAGAAGCACTGTCTTGAGTTGGATTACCAACCCAGCTCGGGTCAGTCACCTCATCATCCACCAGCTCTTCCTCCGATTTCTCACTCTGCTCCCCCCTCGGACTTACTGCCCTGACAACAACGCCACTGTCTGACAACCGTGTCTCATCATCATCCGACACCTCTTCACGCACTACTTGCACTAAGTCCACACTCTCATCACCCACAGACTGTGAAAGTTCAAAATTTTGAGCATCGGGACAGAGCAACTGCTCAGGTTGCTGTTGAGCAGTGGTTCGTGTCTCTGGGTAGGGTCCTGAAAAGAGTTCCTGTGAGTATGCCTGATCTGAATCCATACTTTCCGTGGGGGGGCAGGCTGGGGGAAGGAGGTTGAGCTGGAGGAGACAGAGGTCTACTCCCTTGGCTAGTGTGGGTGGACTGCGTGGAAAACTGGGTGGTGGATAAATTACTGGATGCATTGTCCGCTATCCACGTCATCACCGGTTTGCACTGTTGTTGTTTAAATAGTGGTGTACCACGTGAACCAGTAAGTTGCGAGATGAAGCTAGGGAGCGAAACTCTGCGGCGTTCCAATGCTCCTTCATAAACATGTACTGTGTCAACCTGCCCAGGACCATGGCCTCTGCCCCCCTACATCACTTGGATGCCCACGTCCTCGACCTCGACCCTTATGCCTTGGGTTCAACATTTTAAGTAGTCACTAAACTGTAGAATTAATATCTGAGGCCAAAAACGTATTCTCTAGACTGCGGCTAGTGTACCACACACCACACAATTTTTCACTGGACTGTATTAAATGTATCTGAGAGAAAAAACGTATTCTCTAGACTGCTGCTAGTGTACCGCGCAACACAGAATTTTTCACTGGACTGTATTAAATGTATCTGAGAGAAAAAACATATTCTCTAGACTGCTGCTAGTGTACCGTGCAACACAGAATTTTTCACTGGACTGTATTAAATGTATCTGAGAGAAAAAACGTATTCTCTAGACTGCTGCTAGTGTACCGCACAACACAGAATTTACTTGAACGCCCACGTCCACGCCCTCGTTCTCGACCCTTAGCCCTTGGGTTCAACATTTTGTATGTTCACTGCAGTGTATGATATATAACTGAGAGAAAAAACGTAGTCTTTAGACGGCGGCTATTGTACCGCAAACCACTCAATTTTTCACTGCAATGTATGATATATAACTGAGAGGAAAAACGTATATTTTCTACACTCCGGCTAGTGTGCAGCACACAACAGAATTTCGCACTGCACTGTATAATATATAACTGAGAGGAAAAACGTATATTTTCTACACTCCGGCTAGTGTGCAGCACACAACAGAAATTTTTCACTGCACTGTATAATGTATAACTGAGAGGAAAAACGTATATTTTCTACACTCCGGCTAGTTTGCAGCACACAACAGAATTTCGCACTGCACTGTATAATATATAACTGAGAGGAAAAACGTATATTTTCTACACTCCGGCTAGTGTGCAGCACACAACAGAAATTTTTCACTGCACTGTATAATGTATAACTGAGAAGAAAAACATATATTTTCTACACTCCGGCTAGTGTGCAGCACACAACACAATTTCGCACTGCACTGTAGTATATATGACTGAGAGGAAAAACGTAGTCTTTAGACGGCGGCTATTGCACCACAAACCACTCAGTTTTTCACTGTACTGTATAATATATAACTGAGAGGAAATACGTATATTTTATACACTCCGGCTAGTGTGCAGCACACGACAGAATTTTTCACTGCACTGTATAATATATAACTGAGAGGAAAAACTTATATTTTTTACACTCCGGCTAGTGTGCAGCACACGACAGAATTTTTCACTGCACTGTATAATATATAACTGAGAGGAAAAACTTATATTTTCTACACTCCGACTAGTGTGCAGCACACAACAGAATTTTTCACTGCACTGTATAATATATAACTGAGAGGAAAAACGTATATCTTCTACACTCCGGCTAGTGTGCAGCACACGACGCAATTTCTCACTGCACTGTAGTATATATGACTGAGAGGAAAAACGTAGTCTTTAGACGGTGGCTATTGCACCGCAAACCACTCAATTTTTCACTGCACTGTATGATATATAAAAAAACGTATTCCTTAGACTGACGCTACTGTACAGCACACTACATAATTGTTCACTGGACTGTAGTGTATAGAAATGACAGAAAAACGTATTCCCTAGACTGACGCTACTGTACAGTATACTACATAATTGTTCACTGGACTGTAGTGTATATAAATGACAGAAAAACGTATTCCCTAGACTGACGCTACTGTACAGTACACTACATAATTGTTCACTGGGCTGTAGTGTATTGAAATGACAGAAAAACGTATTCCCTAGACTGCACTACAGATCTCAGAAGGCCAAGGTACAGCAGCAGCAAAAATGAGTACTTTGGGCAATTTAGTTTGGGTCTGTGTGGACCACGTGCTGTCCCTTCTGACACCAGTCACTGTGTACAGTGTGCAGCCAAGATGGCAGTAGCTGCACTGCAAGTCCCAGCCAGCAGCCTGGAGGAAACAAAACAAAAGGTGCTTGTAGCCCTTAGAAGGGCAGTTGGGTTCTTTGTGGGTGATTCCTGCCTAACCAACATCTAAATTCAGGCCCTAACACTCTCCCTAACAGACAGCAGCTCTATCCCTAATCTCATGAAGACGGCGTATGATGCGAGCAGCGCGGGACCAGATTCTTATATTCCCAGGTCATCTGATCTGGCCAGCCAATCCCTGCTATCGACTTGTAGGGGCCCCACGTGATGCTAGGAGGTACCAAAGAATCTCCTGCATGTTGATTGGCTGAAAAAAGGCGTCTAACATGCAGGAAGAGGAAGTTGCCATTTCCTCGAGGATCATGATATGCTCGTCCGAGTAGCGAGCATATGCGAATACCTTAATGCTCGAACGAGCATCAAGCTCAGACGAGCATGTTCGCTCATCTCTATTAATAATCATCATTTATTACTGGGAAACTCCAATTGTTAAAGCCAATAACCATGTGAGCTTTATCCTCCTGGTCTCCATATTGTTGAGCTTCCTCAGTGTCTTCTTCTTTCTTGGTCATCCAGTTGATATAACCTGCTTACTAAGACAAACATCATTTGGCATCTTCTTCTCTATTGGTGTCTCTTCTGTTCTAGCCAAAACCACCACAGTCTGCATTGCCTTCAAAGCCTCCAAACCTGGAAGTATCTGGATGAAGTGGATCTCATTCAATGTGTCAAATTATGTGATCTTGATGTGTTCTTCTGTACAAGTTCTCTTTTGTGTTATCTGGTTGTTGGTGTCACCTCCTTATGTAGAATTTGACCATCACTCTTATCTTGGGAAGATCATCATTCAGTGTAATGAAGGCTCAGCTATCTGGTTCTTCTCCATGTTGGGTTATATGGGGCTCCTGGCAGCTATGAGCTTAGTTCTGGTTTTCATGGTGAGGACATTTCCGGACAATTTTAATGAAGTCAAGTACATCACCTTCATCATGCTGCTGTTCTGCAGTGTCTGGATCTCCATGATCCCGGCTTATCTGAGCACCAGAGGAAAATATGTGGTAGTTGTGGAGATATTTGCCATATTGACCTCATGTTCTGGCATTCTTGGTTGTATATTTATTCCAAAATATATATTCTTCTTTTAAAACCTAATGTAAACTCCAGAAAATAAATTTTGGAGAGAAATAACATATAGTGTACTACATGGTGTATATTCATATATGTTCATTTAGTTTAATGCATTTTTATTTAGGAATTTGCAAATTTTGGTAAAACAAGGGTACAGAAGCACTGCTCTGAGCACTTGGCCATTTTGACTTTCATCACCTCTGATTTTCTGTCCTCTGAGAGCTGAGCATGTAGTGTAAGGATCCACACACCGTATATGGTGTCCAAACTCTAGACCAGGGGTCAGCAACCTTCGGCACTCCAGATGTGGTGAAACTACAACTCCCAGTATGCTCCATCCACTTCTATGAGAGTTCTGAAAACAGCTAAGCAAGTGTGCATGCTGGGAGTCGTAGTTTCACCAGAGCTTCGAGTGCGAAGGTTGCTGATCCCTGCTCTAAACCCTCAGAGATAAATGGAGCAGAGCTGATGAAAGCTGAAGGGACTCAGTATTCAGAGCAGTGCTTCCGATCCTTCATTTTGCCAAAGTTTATTTACCTTTTAAGAATTAAGATTTGTCTAAATTTACTCTTAAATGGATGAACTGCTTCCTAAAGCATTTACTTATATTCATTGGCATTAGGAGATCTGCATACAACCTCTAAGTAGTTGGAGGCCATAATACAGAACCTATAGAAGAGGACCCCACTGTACTGTACCCCTATATGCAGTCAGAATCATACAGAGATATAAATGTTACTACAGAGATATTCTGCCCTAGATGAATACCTTTCTTATCTGACAGCTTTTTTAGGTCATTGAGCCAAAAATCTCTTTGATTCTTGTAAGGTAATTTAGATAATCGGGACAATTAAATGTTAGACACATAACTTTACATTGTTTATATTTGCAATGATTTTTTGAGGAGTATACATTCTCAGAATATGAAATAAAATCTTCCAAGATTGTATCTTCCACAAAACATATCAGCCTATTGCTGTCATTATTTTCATTGGTTCCTAATTCTGGACCAATGTAAGAAAAGAATTTAACAATATCACAAGGGGGTTTGTTTGATTATCAACAGAGCGAGTGATGAGGGAACGGCTCCTACAGGATTTACTGTTCTTAAAACAATCTGCCCAAACAATACTGTGCCACACAGGAAAGAAGACAGACCAGGGAGCAAATTATAATCCAGTCGACCAGGATGGAAAGGGGATATAGTCCACATAACTCCACTTATTGGTCACAGGTGGAGCAAATCTCCAGATCTGCCTCCTGACAAGCATCCCTAAGGGGTGTTGGCTTCGGCATCAGTTCCCTGCTCCATCGAGATCCACACGCATGCCTTTCTGGGCTACCCATCTACTTAAAGGGGGCTTTTGGCTTCTTTTAGTATCTCGTTGGACAGCTCCACTAAGGTTTTCCTCCAGGTTACTCAAAGCAGTGTCATTCCTTCTGTATCCCTCTGGCTACTGTCCTTAGCATCTCCAGAGGAGGAGAACCTGAGAACCTATTCTCTACAGTCATGGCCAAAAGTTTTGAGAATGACACAAATATTATATTTTCACATGATCTGCTGCCCTCTGGTTTTTATGTGTGTTTGTCAGATGTTTTTATCACATACAGAAATATAATTGCAATCATATTATGAGTAACAAAAGCTTATATTGACAGTTAGAATGAGTTAATGCAGCAAGTCAATATTTGCAGTCTTGACCCTTCTTCTTCAGGACCTCTGCAATTCTCCCTGGCATGCTCTCAATCAACTTCTGGACCAAATCCTGACTGATAGCAGTCCATTCTTGCACAATCAATGCTTGCATTTTGTCAGAATTTGTAGGTTTTTGTTTGTCCACCCGTCTCTTGATGATTGACCACAAGTTCTCAATGGGATTAAGATCTGGGGACTTTCCAGGCCATGGACCCAAAATCTCTATGTTTTGTTCCCTGAGCCATTTAGATCTCACCTTTGCTTTATGGCAAGGTGCTCCATCATGCTGGAAAAGGCATTGTTGATCGCCAAACTGCTCTTGGACGGTTGGGAGAAGTTGCTCTCGGAGGACATTCTGGTACCATTCTTTATTCATGGCTGTGTTTTTAGGCAAGACTGTGAGAGAGCCGATTCCCTTGGCTGAGAAGCAACCCCACACATGAATGGTTTCAGGATGCTTTACAGTTGGCATGAGACAAGTCTGGTGGTAGTGCTCACCTCGTCTTCTCCGAATAAGCTGTTTTCCAGATGTCCCAAACAATCGAAAAGGGGATTCATCAGAGAAAATGACTTTCCCCCAGTCCTCAGCAGTCCACTCCCTGTACCTTTTGCAGAATATCAGTCTGTCCCTGATGTTTTTTCTGGAGAGAAGTGGCTTCTTTGCTGCCCTCCTTGAGACCAGGCCTTGCTCCAAGAGTCTCCGCCTCACAGTGCGTGCAGATGCACTCACACCTGCCTGCTGCCATTCCTGAGCAAGCTCTGCACTGCTGGTAGCCCGATCCCGCAGCTGAACACTTTTAAGAGACGGTCCTGGCGCTTGCTGGTCTTTCTTGGGCGCCCTGGAGCCTTTTGGCAACAATGGAACCTCTCTCCTTGAAGTTTCTTGATGATGCGCTAGATTGTTGACTGAGGTGCAATCTTTCTAGCTGCGATACTCTTCCCTGTTAGGCCATTTTTGTGCAGTGCAATGATGACTGCACGTGTTTCTTTAGAGATAACCATGGTTAACAGAAGAGAAACAATGATGCCAAGCACCAGCCTCCTTTTAAAGTGTCCAGTGGTGTCATTCTTACTTAATCATGACAGATTGATCTCCAGCCCTGTCCTGATCAACACCCACACCTGTGTTAATGGAGCAATCACTGAAACGATGTTAGCTGGTCCTTTTAAGGCAGGGCTGCAATGATGTTGAAATGTGTTTTGGGGGATAAAGTTCATTTTCTAGGCAAATATTGACTTTGCAAGTAATTGCTGTTAAGCTGATCACTCTTTATAACATTCTGGAGTATATGTAAATTGCCATTATAAAAACTGAAGTAGTAGACTTTGTAAAAATTAATATTTGTATAATTCTCAAAACTTTTGGCCATGACTGTACACTGGGGCAGACTAGATGCCAATACACATGACAATACAAAATACAACACTCACATAGAACCTACAGCAATATGAAAACATGGTAAAATTGTAAGACTAAACAGATGAACTTTATGCTTCATTTCAACCAGGTCTTCCATTCACCCTAAAAATCATTTTTGCTGATAAAAAAAATTGTTGTCCTTGTACTTTATGATCTAAAAAGACTTCTTTTTGGCCTTTCCTTTTGATCCTGTTCTGATCTATACTCTGTCTATTCTCTTATGTAGGAGTTCTTCTTTTCAGCATATTTATCACATCTTCATAAATATCCCTCAGTTATGATTAAACACATCCAATATAATCTCTTTGGGCTTTTTTTGTCATTCCATGAAATTCAAATGGAAAGGCTTTGTCTTCAACTTAATTAAAATCTGAGCTTGATTGGACATCTCCCTGGTATGACATGCAACTTTCAAAACAAAAGGTGACATTTGTTCTCTATTGAAAGTCAGGTAAATTCTGGATTACACAGTGTGGGGGGCTGAGAAGCAAGAACATAGCAGCCTATGGCCCAATGCCCATGAATCCATCAATGTAGATGCATGAGTCTTGTTTTTTGAGGGACAAGTTGCAATTTTTAATAGTGCTATTTTGGGGTACACATAACTTGTTGATTAACTTTTATTAATTCTTTCTGGCAGGTGGATGGGAAAATAAACTGCATAAACCTTTGCATGAATAACATGAATATACTTACTCTCTGGGTCAGTAAGATTACAGCAATACCAAATACATTTGCACGATGAA
Source organism: Rhinella marina (assembly GCA_900303285.1). NCBI lineage: Eukaryota > Metazoa > Chordata > Amphibia > Anura > Bufonidae > Rhinella > Rhinella marina. The sequence continues at coordinate 126,346 of ONZH01021947.1, read as the reverse complement.
AAAAAACAAAACTTTTTTTTTTTTTTAAGAAAATGTTTTTGCATTGCTGCATCCTAAGACCTATAACTTTTTAATTTTTATTTCTACAGACCTGTCTAGGGGTTTGAGTTTTGTGGGATGTTTTTTTTTTCTGGCATTTTTTTAATTACTACTTTACCATACGGGATAAATTATATGATAATTCTGTAGTGGGTTTTTCATGGATACAGCAATCCCAAGCATGTGGAGATTTTATTTTTGCATTTTCCATTTTAAAGCATTTTTTAACTTAGAAAATAAAACATTTGTATGCTTTTCTAACCATTTAATAGTCCCACAAGGGGACTATAATAGGTAACCTTTAGGTTGCTTCTAAAATAAATTTCACTGTTTATGTAGTGCAATGTATTTTACTGTCAGTACTATACTGACATCCACCAGCAGGCTGCACCAGAGAAATGTGGTCTGCTAGGACACACTGGAGGCAGGCCTGGGGTCTTCACTAGACCCCGGCCTGCATGCACAGACATTAGCACCCTGAAATCTAATTCGCAGGGTGCCAATGGTAGAAAAAAGGGAGTCCTATCTCTCTCTAAACCCCTACATGACATGGGTGCTATAGCTTGCAGCATCTAAGGGGCTCTACAGCTAGATTGGGGCTTCTGCCAGTCTGTGCTGTTGGGAGCAGAAGCTCAGCTCCCATGTAAGAGCCAAAGCCCCACTCTCCTCTGCATGGTGCTGTTGCATCGCATTACAGGTTTTAAACCTGTGCTTTAAGTACAGAAATGTATTTTTTTAACCTGTGTTTTAAAAGACAAATTCCACAGTAGGCAGAAATCTTACCAATACTGCATTATATCATCAAAGGAAATAACAGTAGTATTCACTGCATTTATAAGTAGAAGAGGAAGGGCATTTAATTTACAGAAGTCACGCTTGCAATTTTGCTATAACCGTTCGATAATTTCTGCGACTGTATGAATCCCGTGACTTTTCATTTAGGAAAATTGCGAGTTCCCATTACACCTCAGAAAAAAATATCTAGAATACGGAAGGGTTATAAACAAAAGACTCAGGCCTTGTTCTCCCAGAATCAGAATGTGGGTAGTAGCAACAGCAGATATCCAGGCAGTAGTAGTAGTAGTGGTAGTGGTTAGAGATGAGTGAATCTATTCGCCGCTTCGTAGATTCGTATCGAATCTTGGAAATTTTCAGCTGCAAAGCGCATCTGAATTTCTTTGCATATACTTTGTATTTTTCGTAAATCTTCACAAAATTTAACACGCTAACGATATGTACGATACGTATGAAATGTACGAAACATACGCATTCTGCCTGAGGCGGGACAATGACGATACGCCCACGCAAGAGCAGGAAAGTGAAGATACGCCCCCCTCAGAACTGGAAAAAACAAGCCCGGCCCACCGGGATCTAACTATTTAGCACGTATAGGGAGTGAAGACTCCTCCCTCAGTAGTCCACCCTCCTCTGAAGTCTGAACCAGTTTAGAACAGCGCTGACCTCAGAGCAAGAGGCAAGCATCATGGCTAAAAAACAGCTGCGCCCAAATTGGAATGAAATGTATTTTGGGGACGAGTTCCCTGAACAAATCTGCCAGAGAAACCCAGCTTCAGTTACTGTGTCTTCCTTACTACCTGCTGAGGTTGCAGTTCCTGCTACTCGTGAGGCAGCTGGAGCGCCTGCTGTGGCTCGTGCGGCTGGAGCGTCTGCTGTGGCTCGTGCAGTGGAGGCGGCTGGAGCGTCCACTTCGCAGCCCAGGAGGGGATTCACCCCTTCCATATACCAGAACCCAATTGTTCCACCATCTGTGACGGCCCATGCACAGACCCTCTGGGACTATAAAACCGCAGTGGAGGACTGAGTCATCCAGGTTCTCGACAACCCTAGGCTGGGAGTTCCTTCATTGCAATGCCAAAATAGAATTGTGCTTTGGTTTTCCGTTGGGAGAGGGTCTAAATTCCTGCAGGATGACGAGGATAGAAAGGAATATTTTGTGGGCCGCAGGTCGGTGAAATGGCTGTACTTGCCACAATATCGTCATAGCCTGTACGTAGGGGATAAGGTGGAGTACACCCCCATGGCGCCCCTAAAGGGCCCATTTGCGACCAGGTTTACCCTCCTTTCAAAGCCTCTAGTGCCTACAACGGAACCAGAAGTGTGGCCGGATGAACCACCAGGTCCAGGACGCTTGCGCTGCCTGCAGGAGTTCCCAGATGGTGTCTTCCGGTTCAGGGAAAAGCCACAGCCTCAGCCGGAGCCTCTGATTCGTGGACTGCCAGCACCACCACCACAGTCCTTACAGCTGGGTCAGCTGACCACATTATCGTTCACCTTCCAATCCACGGTGATCCACCAATACCAGCTGCCGTGGAAGATGAAGCCAGCAGCAGCCAGGGAAGCTGTGTCTTCTTCCCTGAATGCAACCTTTCCGGAACCGCTGCAGTTGGAAGTCCTTACCCCTACTGTCCCGGCAGGAGGATCCGGAAAAGTGAAAATGGCTGCAGCGTGTGTCACCACCACCCGGACCCGGTCAAGTCCAACTTCAGGAAGAAGAGGGCACTGGAGTTCCACCATGGCAGCGAGCATGGCCTTCAAGAGGCAGGAGCGTCCTCTGATGAGCTTCAGCAGCAGCTCGAGCGAGGAGGACTTTAGGTACCTCATATGAGGAATCCAACTACTGGCAGTGTCAAGGACACTGCAGGAGGACCTATGGGAGCCACACCATGAACTGCACCTGACGGGTGGGATGCTATTTGGCAGTTGTTTTTGTTTAGTTTGTGTTGCCCCCGTTTGACTCACACCCAGATGGGCATGGCTGTCAGGACTCCCCCCATTCTGCAGAAAATTCCCTGTTGCGCTGAAGTGCGCCTATTTTCCTTTTTACCCCCTTATTTCAGAGCCCCCTTTGCAAAAAGAGTTCTCTATGTGCTGCTTTTTTCTAATATGTAATGTATTGCCCCCGTTTGACTCTCACCCAGCTGGAGTGGACATGGCTGTCAGGACTCCCTTCATTCTGCAGAAAAGTCCCAGTTGCGCCTAAGCACGCCTATTTTCCTTTTTACCCCTTCTCAGGTTATTTGGGAGCCTGGTTTGCAAAAAGGATTCTCTATTTGCTGTTATTTTCTATTATCCATGTGGATTACACATTACCTGTTTGGATTACAATTTTACCACATGGATTACAATTGAATTTTGGAATATGTGTTCCAGACAGACAGTGTTTTATCATGCCAACTAGGAGCCATAAGGAGAGACTCAAACATATATCTGAGCCTTTTATGCTTGCAAATGTGAAATTGATTGCACTAAAATGTTTGCATACTTATGTCTTTGCTGTATTTTAGCTACACTGTTTTAATGGTTCAGCATTTTAGCCCATTGTGTGCATTCTTTTTCAGCCAATAGACTTACATTTAGTGCTTTTCTTACAGGTAAAGGACCTTCCTGATTAGCGGCATGGACCAATGAGAACGGCTCAGATCTCACAGGTAAGTAATGACCTGGGTGGTATACTGGCGCGGTGCGCAGAAGAAGAATGCGCGCCCTCTTAGACTGTAGTAAGTATCGCAGCACGCATATTCACTTGCGCATGCGCTGGCACTTAGAATCTCTCAACTGGCCAGCGCTATGCTGCAGCTGCGTGGGGACTTAGACAGAGTAGCTGTCTTGATCCTTCACAGCGCGTGCGCTAGAAATAAATAGTGCAGTACCTCAATAGTCGCCTCTTACTCATTATAGCCATCAAAGTTGACTATAAATACACCTAATCAAGAAGGTAAGAAAGCTACCAAATTATGACAACTATTAATTGGATGAACAACACAATGATGCTACCATAAATATACTAAAAAATGATGTAGTAACTAGTGATAATCAATTAATCCAAATAGGCAAAAGCTAAAACAGCTTATTGCTTATGAACTAAGCTGGCTAAATCAGAAGATACAATATAGCCATAAACTAAAAAATAGACAGAGATATTTAATGGCATAGAAAAAATGAAAATAAATCTCAAGATGGTTTTATTCCATACTTGTAACTTTGTCTCTTATGTATATCTCACATGCGTTAATTATCACCAATACCATCAGTGTTGTCAATGACTTAGTTATACAAAGGAAAAAGATATTAAGAATGATAAAGTGTGGGGCTCCTATTATAAAAATGAAGTAAATGTGAATCCTGCGTTCAGCCCTTTGGGGCTTAGGCTTTTTTCAGGACAGGGTGTCCAATTGAGGGATAGGGAAAAGTGGGCCTATGGGACAAAGACGTAAACACGAATGATACTTAGTTTTAGCTAAAGGCCTTTCCTTTACTCCTACACCGACTTTCAATTGCTTCCTTTGGGTAAAGGATGTAAATCGTTTTGCTAGAAAACTAGCACTGCACAAGACACATGTGTATGAAATAAGGGACCCTAAGGATCTAGAAAGAAAGGAGAAAGAGGCCATTGCAACTCTTGAAACATTACAAAATGGTGATTCCCTTGTTCCAGGAAATTTATTACCACCACTATCTACTTTAAAGCCCAGATCCAAGTATACTCCACCTTTTTCCAAATATGTCAATATCGAAACCTTTGTGGACTTGGTCACCAGAGACCTTACAAAATTGACAAGAGCATCAAAAGATGTCAATACTAATTTAGACCTAGATCAATTGATTATCACTAGTTACTACATAATTTTTTAGTATATTTATAGCAGCATCACTGTCCAATTAATAGTTGTCATAATTTGATAGTTTTGTTACCTTCATGATTAGGCGTATTTATAGTCAACTTTGATGGCTATAATGAGTAAGAGGCGATTATTGAGGTACTGCACTATTTATTTCTAGCGCACGCGCTGTGAAGGATCAAGACAGCTACTCTGTCTAAGTCCCCATGCAGCCGCAGCATAGCTCTGGCCAGTTGAGAGATTCTAAGTGCCAGCGCATGCGCAAGTGAATATGCGTGCTGCGATACTTACTACAGTCTAAGAGGACACGCATTCTTCTTCTGTGCACCGTGTCAGTATACCTCCCAACTCACTGCACTGGCCAGTCATTACTTACTTGTGAGATCTGAGCGGTTCTCATTGGTCCGTGCCGCTAATCAGGAAGGTAATTTACCTGTAAGTAAAGCACTAAATGTAAGTCTATTGGCTGTAATTAATAGGTGGAGAACAAGGTTACTTATGTGTCTCCGGTAGCATTACCTACCATTCCTGCCCGTTACCCCTGATGAAGCCAGTTTACTGGTGAAACATGTTGGGGGGCAGTGGATAGAATTTTAGAATTGCCCAGTGATGTGTGGCAGAGGTTGTGCACACCCTGCACCCTGAACTTGCACTATATCATCACTCATTCTGTGAGCTAATTTTAGATACAGGGCATTATAGTTCATTGCTTGATAGCATTCTTGACATTGGTTATCAATAAAAGTTAGGTTTTAAATGTTTTGTTCACTTGAGTCAGGGGCAAAGTTGGGGTTTTTGTGGCTGATTAGCCAATGGTGTGTTTTTTTTAAAGCTTACGTATTGCATACTTTTAACTACACTGACTGTACTTATGTAATTTGGGCTGGGATGTTTGCAAAAAAAATAAGTTCGTTAAAATACGAATCTTGTCAGAAAAATCTTGTCAGAAAATCTTCGAATATTCAGCGAAGCAAATATGGAATGATTCGCTCATCTCTAGTAGTGGTAGCATTCTAAAGTTCAACCTGGCTTCGGAAAAGCGCAAAACAAAGATGAGAATATTGTGGATTTTATGGCTCACTCTCCCAGTAGATTGTGGATTGGAAGTCACTCTGACACTGTACCTTGGAGCCAATGGTCATGAGATTCCTCCTTCTCCTTACAGCCCCAGGGAAGCCTTTAAGTGGTATACTCTCTGTCTTTACTGCCTCCTCCAAGTGGGATGTCTTCTTTTCTCCTAAGAGGCAACAAGACAGAACCACAAACTACAGCAGATAGTCAAGAGAGTCTTGCTATTGATGACTTGTATGAGCGTAGTCACCATTTGTAGAGATATGAGGAGGAAGTTCAGAGTGAGACGAGGACCCCATGCATAGTGGTATTGATGGTAGTGGTGATGGTAGTTGAAACTACAGTGGTGGTGGTAGGGGCAGTAGTAGTGACAGTGGCACTCTGGGCAAATACATAGCAGGGAGTTGGGAAAGGGGAAAAGGAGACCACCATGAGATATCACAATTTGATAAAAGTGTTGAGGAGGGTGAGGACTATGACAATGCATGTTAGACAGGACCTCTGGGCCGGATAGGGGTGTTAAGATCCCAGTTATATTGTATATTGATATTATATTCCGCTGTAGATATGACTCTCAGGAATGAAATTTCTTCTAGCTGTTACCTGCTGGTGCATATTCCATAGAGATCTGAGGAGTTGGTGAACTCTCAGTGGCACAATCACATGACATGTCTATTCCTGACCGGCTTGCTGCAGCCTCCGGAGGCGTTTCTGCTTAGACTCATTGTCTAATGAATTGTTCTGTTTTCATCATTTTGTAGAAACTTGATACAGAATTTACCAGCACAATGTAAACTCATCATTCCATTACAAATGTTTCCTGTAAGGTGATATCATAATTGTAGAGCGGCTTCTGGAAATCACGAAAACTTGTAATCAGCCTTCATCAAGTCTATAGTCAGAGGTTTTAGCTTCTAATGTTAGGATTTCTAGGTTTCTTATTTATTCATGATTTGTTATAAAAGGAGAAAAATCTGAGAATATAACTGACTGCAGTGACCCCAGTATTCCCCAATACCCAAATTATATACAGTACACAGTGGTATAGGAATCAGAAATATGTGTTCTTCATACTACAGAAGCATGCACAATGTGGAAATACACATATATTTTTAACCTACTGCTAAAGTGTAAGATTTATACTTATCTTCTCCCCTTATTTTGTGGACAGGCAGCAAGGAAGACTAGTAGGATGCCGGGCTGTATAGCTGGAGGTATATCCAGTAAAAACAGTGACACTGTGATTCCACTCTATACAGTCATGGCCAAAAGTTTTGAGAATGATACAAATATTAATTTTTACAAAGTCTACTGCTTCAGTTTTTAAAATGGCAATTTGCATATACTCCAGAATGTTATAAAGAGTGATCAGCTTAACAGCAATTACTTGCAAAGTCAATATTTGCCTAGAAAATGAACTTTATCCTCCAAAACACATTTCAACATCATTGCAGCCCTGCCTTAAAAGGACCAGCTAACATCGTTTCAGTGATTGCTCCATTATCACAGGTGTGGGTGTTGATGAGGACAGGGCTGGAGATCAATTTGTCATGATTAAGTAAGAATGACACCACTGGACACTTTAAAAGGAGGCTGGTGCTTGGCATCACTGTTTCTCTTCTGTTAACCATGGTTATCTCTAAAGAAACACGTGCAGTCATCATTGCACTGCACAAAAATGGCCTAACAGGGAAGAGTATCGCAGCTAGAAAGATTGCACCTCAGTCAACAATCTATCGCATCATCAAGAACTTCAAGGAGAGAGGTTCCATTGTTGCCAAAAAGGCTCCAGGGCACCCAAGAAAGACCAGCAAGCACCAGGACCGTCTCTTAAAATTGTTTCAGCTGCGGGATCGGGCTATCAGCAGTGCAGAGCTTGCTCAGGAATGGCAGCAGGCAGGTGTGAGTGCATCTGCACGCACTGTGAGGCGGAGACTCTTGGAGCAAGGCCTGGTCTCAAGGAGGGCAGCAAAGAAGCCACTTCTCTCCAGAAAAAACATCAGGGACAGACTGATATTCTGCAAAAGGTACAGGGAGTGGACTGCTGAGGACTGGGGGAAAGTCATTTTCTCTGATGAATCCCCTTTCCGATTGTTTGGGACATCTGGAAAACAGCTTATTCGGAGAAGACGAGGTGAGCGCTACACCAGACTTGTCTCATGCCAACTGTAAAGCATCCTGAAACCATTCATGTGTGGGGTTGCTTCTCAGCCAAGGGAATCGGCTCTCTCACAGTCTTGCCTAAAAACACAGCCATGAATAAAGAATGGTACCAGAATGTCCTCCGAGAGCAACTTCTCCCAACCGCCCAAGAGCAGTTTGGCGATCAACAATGCCTTTTCCAGCATGATGGAGCACCTTGCCATAAAGCAAAAGTGATAACTAAATGGCTCAGGGAACAAAACATAGAGATTTTGGGTCCATGGCCTAGAAACTCCCCAGATCTTAATCCCATTGAGAACTTGTGGTCAATCATCAAGAGATGGGTGGACAAACAAAAACCTACAAATTCTGACAAAATGCAAGCATTGATTGTGCAAGAATGGACTGCTATCAGTCAGGATTTGGTCCAGAAGTTGATTGAGAGCATGCCAGGGAGAATTGCAGAGGTCCTGAAGAAGAAGGGTCAACACTGCAAATATTGACTTGCTGCATTAACTCATTCTAACTGTCAATATAAGCTTTTGTTACTCATAATATGATTGCAATTATATTTCTGTATGTGATAAAAACATCTGACAAACACACATAAAAACCAGAGGGCAGCAGATCATGTGAAAATATAATATTTGTGTCATTCTCAAAACTTTTGGCCATGACTGTAGAGTGCTAATGGGACCACATTTGGAATACTGTGCCTAGTTCTGGAGACCCCACCTACAAAGAGACATAGATAAAATGGAACGGGTGCAAAGACGGGCTACAAAAATGGTGGAGGGTTTTAACAATAAAACATATAAGATAAAAAAAGGGCAGAATACATGGACCAGGTGGTCTTTTTCTGTTGTGAAAGTTTCTATGAATGGGTTGGAATTGTAAAAAAAACATAATTCTCTGACAATTTTATGGGATTTGTTTTAAAGACCATACCTATGCATTAAAACAGACCCGTTACTTTCATTCTCCAGGTCAGAATGATTGCAGCAATATCATATTTGTATAGTTTTTTTGGTGTTTTATTATACAAAAAAAAACTTTGAAAAAGAGATTTATTCTTTGCATCACCATATTCTGACCACATAACTTTTTATATTTACGTCAATGGAAATGTGTGATTTGTTGCGGGGCGGTCTGTAATTTTTATTGATACCATTTTGCCTTTTTTCTATCACTTTTTTTTTTTAAATTTAAATGAAAAAAGTCAATTTAGAATTCTTTTTTTCCATTATGACATTTACCCTATGAGAATAATACAATGATATTTTAATATTAGGGGCATTTTGGGACATGGTGATACCTATGATCTTTGAATATGTATATATATATATATAATTATTACACTTTTTAAGTGCCCCTAAGGGATTTGAACTTGCAGTCATCAGATCACTTCTCCCATGGACTGCAATCCATTGCAGTTTCAGCATTTAGGAGATTTATTGTGTTCATTTAGAGCCCTGCCCATAGGAACATCATTGTGGCAGGCATTGGAACCTCTAGCAGGCTTGAGGCTGCCACAGTGAACTAATGTCTCCCCTCTATCTCAGCGTGGGACTGCAGCACTGCCAGGGAAAAGCCTCTCAGATGCCTTAGTCACAACTGACCATGGCAACTTAGAGGTTAAATGTTTGTGATCAGCGTTTTCACCAATCATAGACATGAAGATGGCAGTGGCAGCAGCATTAGGAGACCACAGAGTGGCATGACGACAGTGTGGTGGTGGCAGTGGCAGCAGACTACAGAGTGAGTGGCATGAGGACAGTGTGGAGGCAGAAGTACCATCAGGAAACCACAAAGTGGCACAGCGACAGTGTGTAGGCAGCAGTAGCATCAGGAGACCAGAGAGGCACGATGACAATGTGGTGGTGGCAGTGGCATCAGACTACAGAGTGGCACAACATCAGTGTGGAGGCAGCAACAGCATCAGTAGACCACAGAATAGCACGACGACAGTGTGTAGGCAGCTGTAGCATCAGGAGACGACAGAGTGGTCTCTGTAGCAGCATCATGAGGAGGCCATAGAGTAGCACAAAGACAGAGTGTGGAAGTGGCAGCAGCAGTAGCAGCATCATCAGGAGGCCATAGAGTAGCACAATTACAGAGTGTGGAAGTGGCAGCAGCAGTAGCAGCATCATCAGGAGGCCATAGAGTGGCACAATGACAGAGTGTGGAAATTGCAGCAGCAGAAGCAGCATCAGGAGGCCACAGAGTGGCACAATGACAGAGTGTGGAAGTGGTGGGAGTAGCATCATCAGGAGGCCAGAGAGTGGCACAATGACAGAGTGTGGAAGTGGCAGCATCAGAAACAGTATTATGAGGCCATAGAGTGGCACAATGACAGAGTGTGGAAGTGGTGGGAGCAGTATCATCAGGAGGCCATAGACTGGCACAATTACAGAGTGTGGAAGTGGCGGCAGTAGCAGCATCATCAGGAGGCCATAGAGTGGCACAATGACAGAGTGTAGAAGTGGCGGCAGTAGCAGCATCATCACGAGGTCACAGAGTGGCACAATGACAGAGTGTGTAAGTGGCAGCAGCAGTAGCAGCATCATCAGGAGGCCATAGAGTGGCACAATGACAGAGTGTGGAAGTAGCAGCAGCAGTAGCAGCATCAAGAAGCCACAGAGTGGCACAACAACATTGTGGAGGCGGCAGAAGTAGCATCAGGAGACCACAGAGTGAGCGATGACATTGTAGAGACAGCAGAAGTAGCATCAGCAGACTACAGAGTGGTATGATGACAGTGTGCAGGCAGCACTAGCAGCAGACTAGAGACTGGCACGATGACATTGCACCAGCAGCATCAGCACACTACAGAATGGTACGATGACATTGTGAAGGCAGCACCAACAGACTACTGAGTGGCACGACGACAATGTGGGGAGGTGGGTGGCAATAACACTACCCGCTGACAATGGTGGGTGTAAGAAGCAGCACTTGGCATCAGATGTGTGGCATCAGGCTGGTTTCAGCACGAGAATATTTGTTGAGGCAGGTAGCCAGAAGAAACAGGTCTCTAATCAAGACAGCATGGATGATTTAATCTGATGCATCAAGAGTTGGTGGGTGGAAATCCTGGCTGATCCACGCCTGATTCATCTTGACAAAGATCAGTCTCTCCACATTTTGGGTGGACAGGTGAGTGCTCCTTGGGGTAACTATGGCCCCTGCCGCACTAAAAACCCGCTCTGATGCCACACTACTGGCCGGGCAGGACAGCTTTTCTAGAGCAAACTCAGCCAGTTTTGGCCACAAATCTACAGTGCCTTGCGAAAGTATTCGACCCCTGGAACTTTTCACCCTTTTGCCACATTTCAGGCTTCAAACAAAAAGATATAACATTTTACATTTTTGGTGAAGAATCAACAAGTGGGTCACAATTGTGAAGTGGAACGAAATGTATTGGATTATTTAAACTTTTTTTGTAATAATAAAACTGAAACGTTGGGTGTGCAAAATTATTCGGCCCATTTACTTTCAGTTCAGAAAACTCACTCCAGAAGTTCATTGAGGATCTCTGAATGATCCAATGTCGTCCTAAATGACTGATGAAGAAAAATAGAATCCACCTGTGTGTGATCAAGTCTCTGCATAAATGCACCTGCTCTGTTATAGTCTCAGGGTTCTGCATCATGAAGACCAAGGAACACACCAGGCAGGTCCCTGATACTGTTGTGGAGAAGTTTAAAGCCGGATTTGGATACCAAAAGATTTCCCAAGCTTTAAACATCCCAAGGAGCACTGTGCAAGCGTCATATTGAAATGGAAGGAGGATCAGACCACTGCAAATCTACCAAGACCCGGCCTTCCCTCTAAACTTTCATCTCAAACAAGGAGAAGACTGATCAGAGATGCAGCCAAGAGGCCCATGATCACTCTGGATGAACTGCAGAGATCTACAGCTGAGGTGGGAGAGTCTGTCCATAGGACAACAATCAGTCCAACACTTCACAAATCTGCCCTTTATGGAAGAGTGGCAAGAAGAAAAACAATATGTTTGCCGTAAAAGCAACACAGCTCATCACTCTGAACACACCATCCTCACTGTCAAACATGGTGGTGGCAGCATCATGGTTTGGGCCTGCTTTTCATCAGCAGGGACAGGGAAGATGGTTAAAATTGATGGGAAGATGGATGGAGCCAAATACAGGACCATTCTGGATGAAAACCCGTTGGAGTCTGCAAAAGACCTGAGACTAGGACGGAGATTTATCTTCCAACAAGACAATGATCCCAAACATAAAGCAAAATCTACAATGGAATGGTTCAAAAATAAACATATCCAGATCTTAGAATGGCCAAGTCAAAGTCCAGACCTGAATCCAATTGAGAATATGTGGAAACGCAAACGCTCTCCATCCAACCTCAAAGAGCTCGAGCTGTTTTGCAAGGAAGAATGGGCAGGAATTTCAGTCTCTAGATGTGCAAAACTGATAGAGACATACCCCAAGCGACTTGCAGCTGTAATCGCAGCAAAATGTGGCGCAACAAAGTATTAATGCAAGGGGGCCGAATAATTTTGCACGCCTCACTTTTCAGTTTTATTATTACAAAAAAAGTTTAAATGATCCAATAAATTTTGATCCGTTTCACAATTGTGACCCACTTGTTGATTCTTCACCAACAATTTAAAATGTTATATCTTTTTGTTTGAAGCCTGAAATGTGGCAAAAGGTTGAAAAGTTCCAGGGGGGCGAATAGGTTCGCAAGGCACTGTAGTTTGGCTGCCCAGGATCTTTAATGACTGGTGGAAGGGTGCTGTCCAAGTATGCCACCACCTGCTGGTTCAGGTCCTCCTCCAGGTCTAGCTGATGCTGCTGGTGAGTAGTTTCTTCACTATGCGGGTGAAGAAAGCTGCTCATTAGCGACTCTAGACTCAGGCTGCTGCTGATGGAGCTAGTACTGCTCCTGCCACCCCCACCCCCCCCAGCAGCCAGTGAAGTGGAACGTGAGTGCAGTGGGCCCCCCCGGTCAGACCTGCGAGAGGATGAACGATGGCGCAGATAGGCAGTGGCCAACTGACTACATAGGATGTCTCTATAGTAGTTCAGTTTGTCCTCCCTCTCGGCAGGTGTATAAAATGCCCCCATTTTGGAACGGTAGTGAGGGTCTAACAGGGTAGAGAGCCAGTAGTCATCCCTCTGCTGAATGGTGACAATACAGCTGTCACTACGCAACCAAGTGATCATGCATTGGGCCCTTTGCACAAGTGACTGGAGGGACTCCCTGCCTCCATCTCCACTGCATACTGCCACGGTATTGCTGGGTCCTCTGCCTCCTCTTCCTAATCACCCTGTAGCTCCTCTGGCTGCTCCTGCTCCTCCTCTCCTGTCACTTGGGTAGAGAAACCACCCATTTCTATAGGCATTCTTTGTTCTCCAATGTCCTTCTCCTCCAGTTAAGCCTCCACAGGGCTCATGTGGCCGTGAGATGTAGTCGCCACATCTCCTGTCCCCTAACCAGCCAGATTTAACAGCATCTTTTCCAGGATATGAATGAGTGGAGTGACGTTGTTCATCCCGTAGTCCTGGCGACTGACAAATAAAGTTGGCACCCTTGCCACGCTTCACCTTCTGCCCACAGATTCTACAAATAGATAGTTACACCTCACCCGGTGGCTTAATGAAAAGCTGCCACACCGCAGAGTACGTGATTTTACCCCCAACACTCCGCACTGACTGGCTGCTACCGTCACTGCCTCCATGAACCCCTGCACCACTACTTTCTGGCCCGGTAGGCTCCTGCGAAGCGGGTGGTCTACCCTGAACACGTTTGGCTCATGACCTCCCACTTCTGTCACCCTGCTGATTTCTGGCCACGCTAGCGACCTGCTGGCTCCGCCGCTACGTCACGAGCAAGCTGCCACCCTCTTCTCCTGATGATGATGAAGCCCCTAATTCACCCAGCTCTCAAGTGTGATCAGCTACATCATCATCGAGTACTGTCTGCGCGTCACTGATGTCCTCCTCAACGGTGTGTGGGTCAGGAGCCTGACCGCACGCAACCCTAGCTCCCATGTCACTCTCCTCATCACTACTTGCCCGCCAAACTGAGGAAGCTGCAGATGTCTCCTCCACATCTTGGCTGGCCAGTAGCTGCTGACTGTCCTCTAGTAGCTCGTTCTCGCTGTAAAGTGGAGCTGAACCCACAGCATACTGTACTTCTCTGGCTGAGGGAACAGAAAAGGGCAGAGGCAGGTTGAGGACAGGTGAGCGCACAGGGCCTGCTCCCGGCCTATGACAACTAAGGGTTGTGTCTGACGAACCCACCGACTCTTGGCTGGGGGTATCTGACGTCATTTGGGACGAAGTCGAACACAGAGTCAACCATTCAATAACCGCTGGGTTGCTGGTTAAGACCCGACCGCTAGATGACACCGGGAGCTCAGGCCTCTCAAAGTGATCCCTGTTGCCACGCCCCCTTACTCTGCTGCGACCTGTGCCTGCACCAGAAACATTTAGGCCTCTGCCACTCCCCTGTGCAGGGCCTGTCACTTCTCTGTCTGACATACTGTTAGATCAAATAAATAAATAGGAAAATAAAACCTGCTGCAAAGGGCTGTAATTTTGACACTCCACCACACAACGGCTAATACGTTTTTTTGTACCACTAATAAACCAAAGAAGGTTTGACAATAAATTACTTCGGCGCTTTAGGCCAAATAAAACTTTTTTTTGCCACTAATACACGCTACAAAGGGCTGTAATTTTCCCACTTCAGCACAGAGCGACTAATATGTTTTTTTGCACCACTAATAAACACCAGAAGGCTTGACAATAAATAACTTTGGCGCTGTAGGCCAAATAAAACTTTTTTGCCATTGATACACGCTACAAAGGGCTGTAATTTTCCCACTTCAGTACAGAGCGACTAATGCATATTTTTGCACCACTTATAAACAAAAGAAGGTTTGACAAAATTTAACTTCGGCACTGTAGGCCAAATATAACTTTTTTTTTTGCCGCTAATAACATGCTACAAAGGGCTGCCATTTGCCCACTTCACCACACAACAGCTAATAACCCCTTTCTGTTTTCCATCACTAAAACAGCAAAAAAGGGCTGTACTAAATGCAACTACAGCGCACAAGGGTTAATAACGCCCAATAATCAGAATTACAGAGGCAAACTAGAAATGAGCAGCTGTATTATGGCAATTTTGAATCCCAGTCACTAAACCAAGATGTAATAGGATTTTTCCTATTACTCTGTCTCTAAACACCCCTATTGAACCCTGTTCTGCTTCAATACTTTCCTTCCTATCCTTTCCCTACACTTCTATTCAGCAATATGTACTTTTGATTAGGTTTTCTAACACTTTCCCTAGCGCCTGCAAACGTTTCTCCCTGCACTAAGTTCACTGGAGAATGAGAGAATCCAAGATGGCTGAGGCTTTTTATAGGGCTGTGACATCACAGGGCTGGCTGACTGCTGATTGGCTGCATGCATGGCATTGTGGGTGATCCCTCCTTCTCACAGGTTCTTGCTCCATGTCCTAACACGTGAAGCCGCCATTTTAGGGAAAAAATACCGATTCGCTACCACGAATCGTCAGAAAATTCAGATTCGGTGTAAATCAAATAATTCCTGAAATTTGGTTCTAATTCGACTTCATCAGCTTCGATTTGCTCATCTCTAGTTATAGTTACTAGAGAGGGGTCGTTGATCCAGGGAGTTATTCTGATGCCTGATTGGAGTCGGGAAAGATTTTTTTTCCCTAAAGTGGGGAAAATTGGCTTCTACCTCACAGGGTTTTTTTTTTCTTCCTCTGGATCAACTTGCAGGATAACAAGCCAAACTGGATGGACAGATGTCTTTTTTTAGCCTTATAAACTATGTTACAATGGGATGCTTTTTTGGGGTTCTCTGCTGCCGAAAATCCACAGCGCATCGTTGGGTGATTTTATGCCACCTTCAGTACTATGTGGCTGGACGCAAATACCCAGTTCAGCGAAGAACTGCGTATGTCCGGACGGCACCATAGTACTGAACGCCGTTTGGTGAACGGTATAAAAATGCCCTGTGGATTTTACTCAGCAGACCCGCAGCCACATGTGAAGGTACCCATAGGGTGAGGTTTTTTGGGAGTGACCAAAGAGAGGGCGGGAAGATCACTCCCATACCCCATCAGGGGTTTTTCCCCTACCCACTTTAAAAGATAAGTCCAGACAATTAATAACTTTCTGTGCCCTTACTTGACCCAGAAACTTATAAATTGCCCGGACTTATCCTTTAAGCCAGCTGGTGACAGCACTAAAAAACACAAAAGCATACATCCATTGGGTTGGGCGCTGCACTCGGTTAGGACATCAAACTGGTGTAACAAAGATATATATATATGTCTCGCCAACAGCCATAGGCCCAGATTCAACAGGTTTGGCACCAGAGTAGTTGCGTCAATTTGTAAAGCGAGTGCCAGTGAGGTATCCATTTGATGAAAATAGGACACATATTTTTGGATAATGGAACTGGCGTAAAGCCTTCTTGAATCTGTGCCTTTTTAAATGTCCTTTCTTCACCTCATGGATTCTGTGGGTGAGGTTGTCTGTCTATTTAACCGTATCCGTATCCTACTAGACTAGCTGTAATGTTAGAGGGTTTTTTAACGTTGACTGTCCTGTGCTGAACTCTACATCAACATTTTGTCATGTATAAAAACTGATTTTTACAAGCGTGCATATTCTTAGCTTCCAACTTCAGTTCTCCGTACTAGGCCCTACTGGGTCCAAAAGAATACTGCTCTTACTAATGCCCCCACCGTCAATTGTCTATTTGGAAACATACTGGGTGCAATCAAGAGCTGCTGAAGCTGCCTCCTCAACTTGTCTCTTCTCAACAATACTGGCCTGGGTGCAATAAAGTGCTGCCTCCTCCTCAACTTGTCTCTTCTCAACAATACTGTTCTGGGTGCAATCAAGTGCTGCTGAAGCTGCCTCCTCAACTTGTCTCTTCTCAACAATACTGGCCAGGGTGCAATCAAGTACTGCCTCCTCCTCCTCCTCAACTTGTCTCTTCTCAACAATACTGGCCAGGGTGCAATCAAGTGCTGCCTCCTCCTCCTCCTCCTCAACTTGTCTCTTCTCAACAATACTGGCCTGGGTGCAATCAAGTGCTGCCTCCACCTCCTCCTCAACTTGTCTCTTCTCAACAATACTGGCCTGGGTGCAATCAAGTGCTGCCTCCTCCTCCTCCGTCAATTGTCTGTCCTCCACTATACTGGCCTGGGTGCAATCAAGTGCTGCTGCTTCCTCCTCCATCAATTGTCTTTTCTCAACCATACTGGCCTGGGTGCAATCAAGTGCTGCCTCCTCCTCCTCCTCAACTTGTCTCTTCTCAACAATACTGGCCAGGGTGCAATCAAGTGCTGCCTCCTCCTCCTCCTCAACTTGTCTCTTCTCAACAATACTGGCCTGGGTGCAATCAAGTGCTGCCTCCTCCTCCTCCTCAACTTGTCTCTTCTCAACAATACTGGCCTGGGTGCAATCAAGTGCTGCCTCCTCCTCCGTCAATTGTCTGTTCTCAACCATACTGGCCTGGGTGCAATCAAGTGCTGCTGCCTCCTCCTCCTCCGTCAATTGTCTGTTCTCAACCATACTGGCCTGGGTGCAATCAAGTGCTGCTGCCTCCTCCTCCTCCGTCAATTGTTTGTTCTCAACCATACTGGGTCCAATACAGTACTATTACTGCTGCTGGTTCCACTGTCAAATGTCTGTTTTCCACCCTACTGGGTCCAAGGCAATGCGGCCGGTGTTGCTAACTTGCACTTTGTGTCCTATGTCCCGTGTAATCACTTACACCTTGGCTAATGTGTACCTGTTCTGGGGTGCACAAGGGGTAATTAAATGGTACACCAGTCTGTCTTCTGACCTGTGATGTCACTGAGACCGCATCGACTTCAACGCAGCCTATTCTTGGGCTGGTGCCACGATCTACCGTGTGTTTTTGGTGCTCTGGCATGACATGGACTGCTCCAGCAGACATCTTCAATGCTGTCAAATGTTGTCGACCTGGCTAAGGTTTCACTATTTTTGCACTTTGATTTTTTCCACTTTTTTCATTGTAATAGCAACTGCAACTAAACGAAACTATACCCTATCAGACTCCCACTATTGTAGCTGCAATTATTCAGCCATTATAGCAAGGTTTGTTTTAGGTTCGGTTCGTACGAATCCGAACTTCACGAAAGTTCGCCGAATCGAACCGAACCGAACTTTTCAAAAGTTCGCTCATCCCTAATTAGGATGCTTTTAAAAATATCCCATTTTGTGGCTGTATTTTTATTTTTGAGGACTTTGTCCCAGTTAGTTAGGCCTATGACCTCTCTTAGTTGGCTAAATTTAGCTTTTTTGAAGTTTGGTATTTTTGTTCCTCCCTGAAGAAGCACTCTTTTGAATGACAATTGGAAGGTTATTATGTTATGGTCACTGTTTCCCAGGTGTCCCCCAACCTGCACATCTGTTGTTCTGTCAGGTCTATTGGTTAATACTAAGTCCAGTATGGCCATCCCTCTAGTGGGGTCCTGAACCAGTTGGGAAAGGTAATTGTCTTTGGTTATTGCTAAGAACCTGTTTCCTTTATGATATGTACAGGTTTCAGTTTCCCAGTCTATATCTGGGTAGTTGAAGTCATAGTAACATAGTAACATAGTTTATAAGGCCAAAAAAAGACATCTGTCCATCCAGTTCGGCCTGTTTTCCTATAAGTTGATCCAGAGGAAGGCAAAAAAACCCCTGTGAGGTAGAAGCCAATTTTCCCCACTTTAGGGGAAAAAAATTCCTTCCCGACTCCAATCAGGCAATCAGAATTACTCCCTGGATCAATGACCCCTCTTTAGTAACTATAACCTGTAATATTATTACCCTCCAAAAATACATCCAGGCCTCTCTTGAACTCTTTTAGTGAACTTACCATCACCACCTCCTCAGGCAGAGAGTTCCATAGTCTCACTGCTTTTACCGTAAAGAATCCTCTTCTATGTTTGTGTACAAACCTTCTTTCCTCCAGACGCAGAGGATGTCCCCTCGTCACAGTCACAGTCCTGGGGATAAATAGATCATGTGAGAGATCTCTGTACTGACCCCTGATATATTTATACATAGTTATTAGATCTCCCCTCAGTCGTCTTTTTTCTAAAGTGAATAACCCTAATTTTGATAATCTTTCTGGGTACTGTAGTCCACCCATTCCAGTTATTATTTTAGTTGCCCTCCTCTGAACCCTCTCCAGCTCTGCTATGTCTGCCTTGTTCACAGGAGCCCAGAACTGTACACAGTACTCCATGTGTGGTCTGACTAGTGATGTGTAAAGTGGCAGGACTATGTTCTCATCACGGGCATCTATGCCTCTTTTGATGCAACCCATTATCTTATTGGCCTTGGCAGCAGCTGTCTGACACTGGTTTCTGCAGCTTAGTTTGCTGTTCACTAAAATTTCTAGGTCCTTTTCCATGTCAGAGTTACCCAATATTTTACCATTTAGTATGTACTGGTGACTTGCATTATTCCTTCCCATATGCATAACTTTACATTTGTCAGTGTTAAACCTCATCTGCCATTTCTCTGCCCAAGCCTCCAGTCTATCCAGATCCATCTGTAGCAGTGTACTGTCCTCTTCTGTGTTAATTACTTTACACAGTTTAGTGTCATCTGCAAAAATTGATATTTTACTGTGCAAGCCTTCTACAATATCATTAATAAATATATTGAAGAGAATAGGGCCCAATACTGACCCCTGTGGTACCCCACTAGTTACAGTGACCCAATCTGAGTATGTACCATTATTAACCACCCTCTGTTTTCTATCACTGAGCCAGTTACTTACCCACATACAGACATTTTCTCCCAGGCCAAGCATTCTCAGTCCCCCATAATAATGACCTCATTATGATTTGCCGCCTCACCCCTTGCCGGCCAGCATGTCCAAGGAGCTACTTCTTTCTGGCTCCCCCCAATGAGATAATCGGGTGTCTTGGTCTTTGCCATCCTCATCGTTGTCCTCCACCTCCGTCTTCTCCTCTTTCAGTGGCAGCTTCTTATCTTCATATTACTCAACCTCTTCCTCCATGGCAGATTCCCTTTGTGTGTCCACAACAGCTATAGGACGGACAGCTGCTTTTCTTCCGCCATGGTCCCCTGCTCCCCTGCTGCATGAGCGTCAGTGTAAGGCGTGTACGGAGGTGGGATCCCCAGGATACAGTGAAGTCACAAACGAGGAAAGCAACTCCAACACTAGTCTTTGCCAAAACAGTACTTTACTTAAACGTGGTAATGAGCATGACCACAAGTGCTGATAACACACAATTAAATTTATATACACCCAGCCAGGGGGCTGAGACCCTTGTTCTGCACAGTGCAGCACCTTCCGGTGGATGCTGGAGGTAAGAGCGGTAATTTACCTACTGGTGGTCAAATAAAACAGCCATGCCCTACCTGTTATTACCCACAAAATCAGGAACAATTGTTCCAAGGTGTGCGGTGCGGGCTAGTCTGCGGTATAGCACAACGACTTACAAACATTTTATACTCTATAGTATTCCTCCTATAACTGGTCATATAGCACATGTCTTAGTGCTTCTTCTGAGTAAATGCCAACCTAGCTTGAGTTTTTGGTGAAACTTATCAGCTTTCCGGTGTGAACTGTACTAGAGATGAGCAAATCATCCAAAATTCGCTTCGGCGAATGTTCGACGAATTTCTGACAAGATTCGTACTTAATACAAATTTATTCAGTCGAATTTACGTGTTTTGTGAACATTCCTGTGCAAATTACGAACATACAGTTAGCGTTGTTAAAAGTACGCAATATGTAAGCATTAGCATACAAAAGTGCATACGAATCCTTAGCGTACTATTGACTTGCGATTGTGTCATACGCACGAGGATAGGCCACGGCGTACAGTCTTTAGAGGTAGTCCATATGAGGTAGAAAAGTAAGGTGCTCACTGCTGCTAGCTATCCAGCTAAGTGCATAATTTACTAAAAACACCGTACAATAAGTGCATAATAGGACACATTGCAGTACCAGAAAAAGAATACACATAATGGGCTAAAGTTCTTGAACGTTGCTTAAAAGGCTCATATATACGTTTAAGTCTCTCCTCGTGGCTCCTTAGCATGATAAAACACTGGAACTCACTCCAAAATTCAATTGTAATCCACTTGAGGTAATTTTTTAATCCAAACGGGTAACGTGTAATCCACATGGATAATAGAGAATAGCAGCAAATAGATAACTCTTTTTGCAAAGTGGGCTCCCAAATAACCTGAGAAGGGGGAAAAAAGGAAAATCGGCGTGCTTAGGCGCAACTGGGAATTTTCTGCAGAATGGGATGGGGGAGTCCTGACAAGCCATGTCCATCTGGGTGAGAGTCAAACAGGGGGCAATACAAACTAAACAAAAAAAAAAGTGCCAACTAGCTCTCACCCGTCAGGTGCAGTCCATGGTGTGGCTCCCATAGGTCCTCTTGAAGTGTTCTTGAGACAGCCAGTAGTTGGGTCCCTTAGATGGACCATAAAGGGTTATTCCCATCTTGGACAATGGGGGCATATCGCTAGGATATGCCCCCATTGTCCTATAGGTGCGGGTCCCAGCACCTATATCGAGAATGGGGCCCCGAAAGTGAAGGAGGGCGCACCGCGCATGCGCGACTGCCCTTTATTCATTTGTATGGGGCCGCCGAAAATAGCCGAGCCAGCGCTCTATACAAATGAATGGGAGCTGGGCCGCGCATGCGCGGTGCGCTCCCATTCATTTCTATGGAGCCAATGGAAATAGCCGAGCCGATGCTCGGCTATTTTCGGCGGTCCCATACAAATGAATGGAGGGTGGCTGCGCATGCGCGGTGCGCCCTCCTTCACTTTCGGGGCCCCGTTCTTGATATAGGTGCGGGTCCCAGCGGTGGTATCCGCACCTATAGGACATTGGGGGCATATCCTAGCGATATGCCCCCATTGTCCAAGATGGGAATAATCCTTTAAGTCCTTGAGCTGCTACCGAAGGACATCAGAGGACGCTCCTGCCTCCTGTAGGCCAATCTCGCTGATGTGGTGGAACTCCACTGCCCTCTTCTTCTGGAAGTCAGACTTGACCGGGTCCAGGTGGTGATCACGCTGGTGAGCGCTGCAGCCACTTGCGCTTTTCCGGATCCTCCTGCCGGGACAGCAGGGGTAAGGACTTCTGGCTGCATTGGTGAAGGCAAGGTTGCACCCAGGGAAGAATCTCCAGCTCCCCTGGCTGCTGCTTGCTTCATCTTCCGCGGTAGTTGGAACTGGTGGATCACCGTGGATTGGAATGTAAATGATGACGTTGTCAGCTGACCCAGCTGAAAGGACTGTGATGGTGGTGGTGGCAGTCCAGGTATCAGAGGCTCTGGCTGTGGCTTCTCCCTGAAGCGGAGGATGCCATCTGGTTACTACTGAAGGCAACGCACGCATCCTTTGCCTGGTGGTTCCTCCAGACAAACTTCAGGTGGTGATGTTGGGACCAGGGGCTTAGATAGTAGGGTAACCCCGGTAGCAAAGGGGCCTTTCAGAAATGCCATGGGGGTGTACTCCACCTGATCCCCCACATATAGGCTATGACGGGGTTGGGACAGGTATTGCCGTTTAACTGACCTGCGACCCACGAAGTACTCCTCCCCATCCTCGTCGTCCGCCAGGAAGCCAGAGCCTCGCTCCACAGAAAACCACAGGACAGTTCCCTTTCTGTGCTCCAAATTAGGATCTCCCGGCCTAGGGTGGTCCAGTACCTGGGACACTCAGTCCTCCATGGAACTCTTGTAGTCCCAGAGGGTCTGCGCGTGGGCCGTCACCGATGCTGGCACAATCGGGTTCTGCCTTATGGAAGGTGTTGTTGATCTCCTCCTGGGCGGCGAAGTGGACGCACCAGCCACAGCAGCCGCACCAGCCGCCTCACGACGAGCCACATCACGATGAGCAGCAACCTCAGCAGCCGGTAAGGAGAATAAGGGCACTGAAGCTGGGTTTCTTGTCTTGAGTTCAGAGTGTGACACCTTGATGTCTGTAGTGGGCGGTGGTCCAGGGAACCCGTGCTGGTCTTAACTGATTCAGAGGAGGGTGGAGTACTGAGGGAGGACTATTCACTCCCTATACGTGCAAATAGTTAGATCCCGGTGGGCCGGGCTGGTGTTTTCGAGTTCTGAGGGGGCATATCTTCACTTTCCCGCTCTTGCGGGGGGCGTATCGTCTTTTTTATGCTTCATGAAGAATGCGTACGTTCCGTACGTAGCGTATTTGTTGTTAGCGTTCAAAATTTACGAATAATACGAAGCTTATCCGAAAAAATCCGGATTCGCTTCGGAGTAGAAAATTTGGAAGATTCGATACAAATCTACAAAGCGACAAATAGATTCGCTCATCTCTAAACTGTACCTTTAACTGTGAAGTCCTTGTAATGAACAGCTAGCAATCCTTGTGGCTGAACACAAACAAAAACCCAAACTAACTACAGGCCTGGTCTCAGTCTCTAGGATTCTAGGTGCTAATACTGTAATGAGGTGCGTGCACACTCAGTCTTACCGACCCAGGTCTGCTCTGCATCAGCTGGTGACTGTGAATCCAACAAAAGCTTCTTTAACAAGCGTGCGGTACTGCTGTGTATGTTGCTTTGCTCCTCAGCTCTGATCATGGTTCCTGGCAGCAATCCTCCTTTCTCTGGGGAGGATCAGCTTCACTTGGCTGCAGCTCTGGTGACAGACGGATGCTCCCACACCTGAATGTTGATGGATTCTTTCCTCACACAGGTCCTCAGTGTCTCTCTCAGCTTCACTCTAAGATGGAGGATCCTTCACTTCCTTTCCAGGCTTGTAACTCCACCCTTGAAATTTTTTTTAACATCAGATGAATCTAGGAATGCAGCCCTTTTTATCTATGCTTAGGAAACATTGTCATGTTGTGGCAAAACAGCATAATCTCAGACATGGTCATTTAACTTCATTTAAACAAACACAGGGTTCACACATCACTGTGTATGGGACTGCCTCCCTCCATCCATCCAACTTCCCAGATGGCCGCTTGGCCCTAAACATCACTCAATCACTCGGGGCACATCCATCCCTCTGCACTGGTCTTGGGTTAGGGTGTACAACTTGTCTCAGGCACTCCCCCACAACCTTGTGGATCGCTCTCAGCTGCAGCATCTGGAGCAAGGTGAGGATGAACTGTTCGCACATCCCGTTTCCCTGGGAGTGATACGGGGTAGTGTGGGAGCGTTCAATCCCTTACAGTTCGTACAGCTCGTTCATTAGAGTTCCCTGAAAACATGCCTCCTGATTAGAGATGAGCGAATCTATTCACCGATTCGTATCGAATCTTGGAAATTTTTAGCTGCAAAGCGAATCCGAATATTAGGTGATTCGCTTTGGCTTTGTACATATTCGCTACGTAGTTTGTCCTATAAAGTATACACTATTGCTACGTATAAGTTACTGTTGCGTACAAATTCAATTCATTAGCGAAATTTTACTGTTAGTTCATTTATCGTGTGCAAAAGCCCGGGAAGAAAGCGGTCACCTGACCTAGTGGGCAGGGCTTGCTCTGATTGGCTCATAGTCAGTAAGCCAGTGACGCATCACTTCTGCTGCGACTGCTGAGACGAGCAGAAGCACTGTGTGTGAAGTTATGAGACTCTGAGACCTGTTTTGTGAAAATTGAGGTGTAATTGCTCTGGGAATCTATATTACATATATCATGGATACTGCAGGGCAGGTGCTGGGCCAGTTCAGGGCTAGTAATTAATCAAGCAGGGAGAGAGAGACAGGGAGAGACAGGGAGATACAGGGACAAAGAAGAGCTGCAGGGCCACAGAGTGAATTGAAAAATGTCTGGAATAGATAAGCAAAAGGGGTCCAGTTCCAGCCAGACCTCGAGCTCTTAAAAAAAAAGGAGAAAGTGGCACAGGGCAGAAGTGCCAAAGGATCTGTAGCCGCATCATCTACTTGTAGTATTCGCAATACTTTGCCGTTGTTCCACCAGGCTAACCCACCAAGGTGCAAAATTTTAGTGGAGGAGAAAGTGGATGAGGTAGTGGAATGGATGGCATGCTCATCTCAGTCTCAGCCGGATGATCTGCTGTCATCTGCTAATACAGTATCCATATGAAGCCAGGGGTCAGACTCAGAGCATTCCTCCTGCTCCACCATTCCTCTCCAGCAAAGCCCATCATTTTCGTACGCACTTTGTACGCTCATGCGTACGTGCTCAAAGAGGTTGCGTATGTTTTTACTTGAACGTTCGTTATTAGTGCGCGAATGTTCGCTAAAAGCCATATAATTACGTATATTTTGTACGCAAATTCAACAAACCTATTCGTCGAATATACGAATCTTAGGAAAAGTTCTGCAAATTTTCGGCAAATAAAATTTTGCATGATTCGCTCATCTCTACTCCTGATCCTAATGCATCCTTTGTGGACACCCGAATACCTGCATAAATTGTTTGCAGACCGCTTCAGCAGCCGACTCTGCCGTCTGGTCTCTGCTGGATACAGCCACCACATATTTCCTGAAATGATCTGTCATGACTAGACAGTACAAATGTCCCATGGTAGAGCACCCAATCTGTACATAATTGATCATTAGGAGCTCTAGGGGCACAGACGTCTGGATTGACTGGACAGGAGTTCACTGTTCAGTACTCTTACTCAGCCCTCAGGGCCGACACTGGAGGCATGCCTCGGCCACCATGTCTGCCAAATCTGGACAGTATACCAGCCGTTTGAGCCACTTGAACGTTTTGTCGCTCACGAAATGGGTACCCCTCTCATGGGCTTCCCGAGCGGCCTCCTGTCCCAATGACATAAGGATGTATTCGGTACTGTAGCTCTGATTGCAGGTATATGGTATGACACTGGAGGCCCTGGGTAACAGTAAGCTTATCCCACTGCCTCAACAACTTCTGGCCCGCCACACTCAGATGGCCCCTCTGTTCTGGCAGAGGCCAGATATTGGTTCAGACCCATTCTTTCACTTTCCACATGTCCAGGCAGCCATTCTGGACCCTCTCCCAATCAGCCAACGTCTTTCCAAGCACCATTGGCATCCCGGACACCACCACACTGAAATGTGCCACGTACGGGAACATGGGTAATTGACCAAGGTCAGGAGTTTCAGTGTCCTCTAGCCCCTCATCGGCACTCTCAGTCGACAACCCTACAGGGAACTCAGGAGAGTGCATTGGCATTGCCATTCTCCCTCTCTGACTGTAACTTGATGTGGTGCGCTTGAGCTATCCACCTCTGCTCCAACGTACCGCTTGGCCTTCTCCAGATGTGCTAAGGGGTTGTTATCCATCAGCACAGTCACCTCTACCCCTGCTAAAGTGTCAGGGTTGTGCTCCAACACACTCAGAGACCAGCTGCCATAGGCAATGACTCTCTCACGTCCATCCTGGACTTGGGATAACACGGTCCCGAAACCATGTAGACTCCCGTCAGTATACAGCAGGAATGGCATATCGAACCGCTCATAAGCCAGAATCGGGGCACTGGTCAGCGCCTCCTTCACTGCTTAAAAGGCCTCTTGTTGCCGGGGTCCCCACTCGATGGGACAATTCTTTGGTACCCCACCTGCAGTGCCCCTTGATAACTCGTTTAACGGGCCTGACAAATGAGCAAACTTCGGTATAAACCTTCTGTAGTAGCCGGTCAGTCCCACTTATGCCCGCATCTCTCATAGTGTACGTGGCTGAGGCCACTTCTGGATGGCCTCCATCTTCCTGGGGGCCAGCTTTACCCTGTCCTGGGTGACCAAGTGTCACCGCTGGCACCTCCACCACATTGGACTTTTTTCCGTAAGTGCTGCTACGAATCACCTAGTATTCTTGTGCAAATCCGAAGTCCTCATCATGTCTCGAGAAAGCCTCCTGAAATTCCCAAAAGGTGTCTTCCAGCAACTTCTGTTGTCCTGGAGTCAGGGTCTTGCAGTCCACCCCCATTCGGGCCATGATTCTACTCTGATGTAGGGGTCTTCCTTTGATGGACCTCTACAGCATAGGTCCAAGCTGATCTCCTATATGGATATAGCGTGAAGCTCCTTCATCAAAAGATGCCCCCCTCAATGGGCTGGCCGGACATGTTACACTTTTGCAGACTACAACTTCTCACCATCTGCTGTAGAACCTTTTGGATCGGCTCTTGTGTGGTGGCCCGTTGCCAATACTTCGACCCTTCTTTGATGGTCTAGGTCTCTTAGCACATTTATACCAAGCATCCATTTCTCTCCAGGACAAATGGTCCACCAGCACAACCCCCTTCTTTCCAATGTCTTGCCCAAACAGTCGGATCCACATCCAGACTACCCCTCGCACATCCATCTCTCTGTTATTGTCAGCTCCTGTCTTCCAGCTTCATCATATGCCCAAAGTGTCTTTCAAAGCAAGTCAGGAATATTCTAGCAAGGCTGAGCACATGGCATTGGCTCCTTAAAGGCAGCAGACTTGACTAAAAGGTACAGTAGCAACTGCTCCACCAGCAACTTGGCCAGGTTGAAATTTCACAAAATTGGATTGCCGGGTGCATAGATTTTTTCCTGGCCACACATTCCATTATGGATGGCTGACGATGGGGTGGATGAGGAGGAGTCTGAGCAGGAGAAGTGGAGAAGGATAATGATGATGTTAAACACACCGTACTGCTTGTGGATGCAACCTCGCTAGCACAAGGGGGACCAGGAAAAGTAGGGGACTCCTGCTGCAGTGGCCGGATGCCACTTCTACTTGACCACTCCCCTGTTCTGTGTTTTCCTGAACTGCCACTGACATGGCTACAGGTGCCACTGACATGGCTACAGGTGCCACAACCATCAAGGCAGGTATGCATTGTGTCACCAGCCTCCTCCCCAACCTCCTCCTCAGGTCAGTCCAAATGGTGAAGGTTCTCACACAAGTCGTCAACAGGGAGACTCTCTTGACTATCTGCTGTAGGGTGTGGTGTGTTTTCTTGCCACTTCTTAGGAAAAAGGAAGGCACCCCTCTAGGAAGGGGCAGTGAAGACTGGGAGGATTCCGCTGAAAGCCTTCTTTGGGGTTGCAAGGAGGAGTAGCAGGTTGAACGTTGTGACCATTGGTTCCATGGCACGGTGTTAGACTCTGAAGTTACCTCCACATTATCCTTCTACGACTGTGAGGAGTGATCCATCCAATCCACAATCTCATCCTTTTTCTCCTTAACTATAATGTTTCTTCTTTTCAAAGCCAGCAGGGACAAATGCGGCCTTCTACTACTACTACTACTACTACGAAGACAACTTCTGGCCGGATAGTTGATGCTGCTACTACCCACATAAATGGACAATTGAGTCCTGACCCTTTATACTGTATTAACACTCACATCTAAATTGTTATCCTAGCCTGTCTACTGGTGTACTGATCACTTATATGCTGGTTTAATTAAATTCAACAAGTTCTAAAAAAAATTAACTTGCAACCATGTTGAAACTGAATATACATAAACGGATGATTGAGGCTTGACACTCAATTTCTTGTGAATACACACAGGTTGATTACTGCTACACCTTGGCTACTGTTGCAGACCAACGGCAGATGGGGCATTGCCAGCAAGGCACGGTCTATTCATCTGAATCAACCAGAGGAGTGTGAAAATATCAGTATTGATACAGCAATAATGTATATATGCAGCTTAATTAAATTCAATCCACCCTCCCCCCCAAAATTTTTTTTATTGCAACCACGTGGAAACTGAATAGACAGAAATGAACAATTGAGGCTTGGCGCTCAATTTCACTGTAGTAGTGGGGGCAGCAACAGTGGCAGTCAGAGAAAACACTGAGCAGGGAAGGGGGGCTGTTAAAAGCGGCATGTAGGATTAGGACTCCAATGACAATTGTGTGCTGGTCAGAACCTGGGAGCTGGATTGAGGAGGAGGAAACATCAGATCAGTGGAGAAAGGAAATGGTGGAAGCAATAAAGAGCATAGGAGAAATACCTCCCACATACAGCCCGAGCCTAGCTTGGATGCCTGTAGCTCTGTATGAGCAACTCACGTATGGAACTTTTTCTCCACAAGGCTGACAATCAAAACCACAGCTTAGCGCAAGATCTGAAGGATAAAAATAAGCTGTGGCTGTTCAAACACACTCATAGCTACAAGAGGTATGTTGCAGCACATGAGGCAGCATCAATGGATCCTTTGGGAAAATACAACTGACCAGCATTTCCAGTCAGAAAAGGTCTGTCCTCTTTCTCCTGGTCTTTAGTGTTGAGCGAGCATGCTCGGCCGAACTCGCTGTTTGGCCGAGCATGCCTACGCTCGGGTCCGCTCTGTGTTCGGTCGAACACCGCGTGTGCTCGAGTGCGATGCTCCAGTATGCTAATGCATACAAATTTGTATGCTAATGCTATGCATTTTACGCTAATGCGTACAAATTTGTATGCTAATGTTACGCATTGTACGCTAATGCATACAAATTTGTATGCTAATGCTACGCATTGTACGCTAATGCATACAAATTTGTATGCTAAATTAGCATACAAATTCAACGCATTAGCATACAAATTTGTACGCATTAGCATACAATGCGTAACATTGCTACGCATTGTGCGCTAATGCGTACGAATTCAGTTAATTAGCGTACTTTAACGAGTGAAAGAGGAGAATTTGCGATTCTGACCTTTTCCTATGAACCCAACACCCTCCCCTCATCCGAGAAGGGGGTGCCTGGTCTTCTCCCATTGACTTACATTGTGCTTGGGTGCTCTGTAGAGCACTCGAGCATCACCGAGTGTTCTACCAGAGCACCCGAGCACACAAGCACTTTGGTGCTCGATCAATACTACTGGTCTTCTTTATAGCATCCAAACTGTATCACCAATAAATACAGAATCTTTGTCATCATCATCATCATCATCTTCTGCTAAGACTCCTCCTTTTCTCAGCTCCATCGTGAGACATCTAGTACGGAATGTTTGGCTATGAAAAAACTTTTCTTCATCAGCACTTAGTTTCTCTAAGAGCTGAACCCTCACTTGGCCATGTTGCTGGCAGTGTAATTGCTGTAGTACCATTGTAGTAGTGCCTTGTACTCTCATGTAGTGGAGAATGTGAGCCACTCCTTGCAATTGTCACTATGCAGCAAGCTGCACTCCATGGTGGATACCTGGAGCATTTGTTATGGGCAGGAATAGTACATGTCTTTCACAGCCTACTGGGTGTCTGTTTTTGTGGCAGCAGAGAGGCAGATCCCAGCAACGTGGCTGGGTCCTTTTCATCCCCATCCACCCTAACATGGGGCTAGCTCTCACAGCAGGAACTTATCTGCCATTTATCTGCCCTATCCTCTGCTCTATCTGCTCTATCCTCCTTCATGGACACAGTCCTGTCCCCAAGAGCAGAAGGCACAGCATTGCTATCACTACTCCTCACTACCCCTCCTTCCTATTACCTGTGTCAGGTCAAGTGTTAACATGTCATGTTGTCGCTGATTGGCCTTCACCTCCTCCTCCTCCATGGACATAGTCCCGTTCCCAACAGCAGCAGGGAACAGTGTCGCTGGCAGATGTGTCAAGTCAAGCGCTCCCACGCCGTATTGGAGATGATCGGCCAGGGTGATAGTAGCCACACCAATCTGCAGTTGTTACAAAAGTACACAAAGCAGCATCCCACTAGCTGTCACCCTGCCAACTCCAACTGGGCAAGGTGGTCAGCAACAATGGCCACAACATCCTGACCATAAATAACCTGGCCTGGAAATTACAGATACCCCCTGACCAAAAGAATAGCGCTGGCTTGCAAAAGGTGCTGGCAATGTCTAGGAAACTGTCCCCCTTTTCAGCCATTATCACGTGGTGAGGTATAGTCTCCTGGACTTACAGCATCAGAATGATTGCTGTTGTAACTCACTGGAATTCAACATCGCACATGCTCGAGAGTCTGTATGAGCAGCAGAAAGCCAAAAATGATTTGGTCATACACCAGACAGCTTCCCCAGGGAGAATTTGTTGTTTCCAGATCGGACAGTGGAAGTTCATGCTATACCTCTCATATGTATTTTTAAAGAGACGCTGGCACTCATGCAATAGATGGCAACAAGGGAGAAGGAAGAAGAACAGATGTGGGGACTCACAATGAGAAAATCCTATGGGGGAGAAGGAGGAGGTGCTGCCACTGGAGGAGGAAGAGAAGTTGGAGTCCGAGTTGGAAGAGCAAGAGGATGATGAAAGTGATACCGGCCACAACACTCAATCATCTCAGTCGTGGGTGGAGTTGGAAAGAACTGGCTCTTTGGGCACGCTGGCTAGAATGGCGACCTATAGACTCACTTGCTTACACATTGCATATCATTGACATCAAGCAGTCTGATAGTTACTGGAGGACACCCATTCTTTTAGACCCTTGCTATCAAAACAAAATGGGAGAATGTTTTCTCTCATAGATAAGGAAGCCAAATTACATTATTACCAGGAAACACTGTGTACACTACTTCCTGTAGCTTACAGCGAATAGATGCCTGTTGCCAGCTTTTCTAAAAAGAAGGCCCCTCTACATCCCCTGCCAAGTCACTACTCTCCCACCAAAAGTGTAATACCCCGGAGTGATATTACCATTTATGCACTCCACTACTGTCTCTAATGGTTAACATAAATGTCATCTCTGTATTTATAATAATAATAATAATAATAATAATAATTATTATATAGCGCCACCATTAGAGATGAGCTAATCGAATCCCACGAAGTGGAATTCGATCCGAATTTCAGGATAAATTCGATTCGCCTCGAAGCCGAATTTCCTTGTGCTACGTGTCGGCGAATCGATTTTACCCTGAAATAGTGTAAAAAAAACAAAAAATCCATACTTACCTCCTCCATTTGCTTGCGACGGGCCGCCAGCAGCCATCTTGATTGAAGATCCCGGGCGAAATCCCGCGCGTAGTGACGTATTATGTCACCACGACGGCCGGCATGATGACGTAATTGTGCGTCGCGCAAGATTTCACTTCAGATCTTCAAGCAAGATGGCGGCGGCCGGCCCGTCACGAGCAAATGGAGGAGATAAGTTTGATTTAATGTATTTTTTAATGTCTATTTTACACTGTTTTTACACTCAGACACCGTGATCATGTATGAACGCGGCATCTGAGGGGTACAATGACGGGGGCGGCGCTATCGCAGCTCCCTGTCATTGCACCCACTACGTGCAAAAAAATGTGCTTCATGGCGAAGTAATTCGTAACGAAGCAAATTTTTTTGTAAAATTCGGCGAATCAGCCGAATCGAATTTCCAAGAAATTCGCTCATCTCTAGCTACCATATTCCGCAGCGCTTTACAAAATCATAGGGTTTTTGTACAATACAAAAATAACTGGCTAATATACAACTGAAACACTAGGAGTGAGGGCCCTGCTCGCAAGAGCTTACAATCTATGAGGAATAGGGAGTGACACATAAGGTAGTTGATTGTGATAAGTAGGATTCGAGCCATAATTGTAGTGAAAGGTGTGGTGCCGGCCAATCTGCTTCGGATTTGGGACTATTAGAGTATCGAGTTCAGGCCAGAGGAGTTGGTGGGGGAGCAGTTTAGTTGGGGAAAGGTCATTTTAGGAAGCTTGATAAGCCTGCCTGAAAAGATGTGTTTTTAGGGCACGTTTGAAGGTAGGGAAGTTGTGAATTGACCTAATATTTCGGGGCAGAGCATTCCAGAGAGTAGGTGCAGCTCGAGAAAAATCTTGAAGACGGAAGTGAGAGGTACGAATTATGGAGGATGTTAATCTAGTGTCACTAACAGAACGGAGAGCACGAGTAGGGTGGTAGACGGAGATGAGGGAAGAGATGTATGGAGGGGCAGCACTTTTGTCCCACTATGGGAATTCAACTTTTTGGGGTCTGATCCCTTTTACAATGCAGTGCAATACATGCTCTATTGTACTACATTGTTTCTGTCAGTATTACACTGACACTTCGCCTATGAGACCCCGCTTAGGGCTGGCCCTTAGAATCTTCCTCATCTTTGTAAGGCCCGGGGCTGCCTTAGCAGCCATTGGCACCCCACAATCGCATCATGAGGTATCAATGAGATCAGAAAGGGAGCTTTGTTCCTATGTAAACCCCTTAGATGCAGCAGTCATCCGGGTCCACTTGATCAGCGCACTGTACATGTACGACGCCACATGTCGAGAACTCACTTCCAACAGCACTGTACATGTACGCCACATGTTGGAAAAGAATTAACACTGTCAACCATGCATTAATCCATAGCTATTAGAGATGAGCAAACGTGCTCATAACGAACACTGTACCGCTCGGCTTCCCTGCGCTCGCATGGGCGCAGGCAGCCACATCCGTCCTCCTCACCCGACGGAAGCGGCTGCCTGCGCCCATGCGAGCGCAGGGGAGCCGAGCGGTACAGTGCTCGTTACGAGCACGTTCGCTCATCTCTAATAGCTATATATGTCACATATATCACACTATCACTCTGACATTACTAATGCTGTCTTTGCTTTAAAGAGCATGAAAGGGAAGAGATATTTCCAAAAAATAAAAAAGTAGAAAGACAAGGGAGAACAAATATGAGTCTGAGTAGACCTCAGAGTGTTATAAACCAATATTCAGGCCAATTTGAGCGCTTTCAGTTCAGGTAGAATCAATTTGGACCCAAAACAAATTTTTTGACTGTTTTGTTAAAACCTGACCCCTAAAGAATTTAAAAGAAATTTGCTCATCTCTATTTGTAAGGCCGTGGCATGAGACGTGTTTTTTTCAGAACACAGGAGAAGTGGGACAGTCAATGTCAGGTTGTGTTTCTTGTAGTAGATACAGTACAAAAAGTATGTTATATAAATTATGCATTTGTTAAAAAAGTAACATTTCATGTCGGATATGAATAAATTCCTGTAATAAACATAAGTTCAAATAATATACCACACCCCTTGTTGGCTACCTTAGACAGTACTATATATTTTTTAAAATGGGGTCACTTATGGACGTGTGGAATCATTGCGATGGGACCTGAAATTCATTCAAGCAAATATTGTGCCCTTCAAGCCATAGAGTGCTCCTTTCATTTTGGGCTCTGCCATGGGACCAGGCCATAGATTACAGCCAAAGTGGGGGCATTTCTTCAGTTTCATGTCTTGCCTTGAAAAAATATGTCATGTAAGTGACGTTTGTAATAAGAAAGTGAAATTCAAGTAATTCATGCCTGCTCTGCATTAATTACTGTTGGGTCTAAAAACTGACTGCACCCCTTGTTGGCTACCTTAGACAGCATATTTTTCAAAATGAGGGCCCTTTGTGGGGGTTTTCTCATGTTCTGGCAACTCTTCAATCTGGAAACAAAATGTACTTTAACCCCTTCAGTACCGAGACACTTTTCACCTTAAATCCCAGGCCGATTTTTGCAAATCTGACATGTGTCACTTTATATGATAATGACTTTGGAACGCTTTTACTTATCCAAGCCATTCTGAGACTGTTTTCTCATGACACATTCTTCATGACAGTGGTAAATTTGAGTCAATATATTTCACCTTTATTTATGAAAAAATCCCAAATTTACCAAAAATTTTGAGAAAGTCGCAATTTTTCTAAATTTTTTCTGCTTTTAAAACAGAAAGTGATACAAAATTTTGTAAATGTAATTTTATTTTCTAGAACGTTAGAAGACTTAGAAGTTTGGAAGCAATTTTCCAAATTTTCAACAAAATTTCCAAAACCATTTTTTAAGCACCAATTCAGTTATAAAATTATTTAGAGGGGCTTACGTAATGGAAACCACCCATAAGTGACCCCATTTTAAAAATTACACCCCTCAAATTATTCAAAACGGATGTTACAACCTTTGTTAACCCTTGAGGTGTTCCACAAGAACTAAAGGAAAATGGAGGTGAAATTTCAAAATTTCACTTTTTTGGTAGATTTTTTATGTTAATCAATTTTTTCTTGCAACACAGCAAGGGTTAACAGCAATATAAACCTCTATATATTACTCTGATTCTGCAGTTTACAGAAATATCCCATATGTCGTGGTAAACTGCTCTATGGGCACGTGGCAGTGGTCAGAAGGAAAGGAAACATTTGGCTGTGAAAATGAAAAGTTGAATTTCTTCAAATAAAATGCTGCTTTAGCCCCAAATTTTTCATTTTCACAAGGGGTAACAGAAGAAAAAGCACCACGTAATTTGTTACCCATTTTCTCCTGAATACGGCAACACCCCATATGCTGTGGAAAACTGCTGTGGGGGAACATGACAGGATTCAGAACGGAAAGAGCGCCATATAGCTTTTGCAGTGGAGATTTTGATGGATTGGTTTACAAGTGCCATTGGTTTTTATTTTTTGGGAGATTCTCTTTTGTGGGGGCTCAATTTTTTGCAGGATGAAGTGACATTTTCATTGGTACAATTTTGGGATAGATAAGACTTTTTGATTGCTTGGTATTACACTTTTTGTGAGGCAAGGAAAAAAATGGCTGTTTTGGCATAGTTTTAGATTTTGTTTATAGCATTCACAAAATCTAGGGGGCAAATCATGTGATATTTTTATAAAGCCGGTTATTATGGACGCAGTGATACCTAATATGTCTATCATTTTTATTTTTTGTTAAGTTTTACACAGTGAAAGCTTTTTTGAACAGAATAAAATCTTGCTTATTTTTTGTGCGATTGTCTAGGGTCTCATTTTTTGCGGGATGAGATGACGGTTTGATTGGTACCATTTTGGGCTAAATACACTTTTTTGATCTCTTGGTATTATACCTTTTGTGAGGCAAGCTGACCAGAAAATTGCTGTTTTGGCACAGATTTTTAATTTTTTTACTGTGTTCACCTGACAGCGTGGACCATGTGATATTTTTATAGACCCAGCTGATACAGACGCAGTGATACCTAATATCTCTACTTTTCTCTTTTTCTCTATTTTTTTACAATTGTTTTTTACTTTATTTTGAGAAAAGGACACTTTTTTAAAACTTTTAATTTTTTATTTTGTAAAACTTAATTTTTTTAACTTTTTTTTTTTTACTTTATTTTTTGTCCCACTCTAGGACTTTTGGGGGTCTGATCCCCTTTACAATGTATTACAACACATCTGTATTGTAATGCATTGGCTGTAAGTTTATTACTCAGTGTAATACAGGGGGCTGGATCTCACAGGCTCAGAGGGAAGACAGCCACAATGCCTGCCGTCCAAGCCATCGGGTTCTGGTCACAGCAGCGCCGGGAGTCGATGGACATCGGAACCCGTCAGGATACTGCACGTGCCGTGGTCAGCACTGACCATGGCAGCGCAATGTGTAATGTACAATGCCAGCACATATAGAAGGAGTCCGGCTATCTGTGACTGCCGGACCCCTGCAGCTTTTAAATAATTAAAGACATTATAAGAACATGTTTTTTTCAGTATTTTCATTTTTATCTTTCCCAGACAACCGCTTTAAATCTATGCCAGCAAGGGAGCTGGTGTACATTTTAGCTTGTTGCACGAATGGCTAAAGGAAGCGCCAAAGTTATGTAGGCCTACACCTCAACATAACTTTGGCACATCCACCAGCAAAGAGGGACTTTATTTTGTTTTTGATTTTTTCTTTATGAAATCATAATGCAGCTTTCAAATCTTCTGGTAGATTAAGATATGAAAGCTGAGCGGTGATTGGCTTCTTTGGACACCAAGACCCAATGTTGGTTGGATGGTAATGTTAACAGAAGCCCAATGTTAAGTGCTCCAATACTTCAATGCAGAAGGCATCCCGAAACACACTGTATACCAAGAAGTATTTTTTTTATTTATTACAGGAGCAATATATTGTACTGAATGTACGCCATTCAGCTGTACATTTGCCTTTTGAAAGCATAATGAACAGAGGTTTATGATGCTATGAACTGACCTATAAATCAATTTCTAATCCCTTATTATATTTTATTTAATATTTAGTATTTGTGAGTTCACAGTTATTCATGATATACAGTAACAGTAGATATACTTTATAACTGCAGATTAACATTCAGTGGGTGATACTGATTTCATCTCATGGTCTGGTAAATGAAAATATTTCATTCTGCCTGATTTTCTCATGTTACAGACGGGTTAAGAGAAAATTCAGTCACCGATTCCCAGCAGAAAGAAAGTTTCTCGGTTGTAAATAACTAAAAGTTTCTCCTCGTTCTCTGGAGTCGACATTTCAGTCACTTTCTGGTTCTTCCCTGTAATTATGACTCTGAATGAGCGCATGTGTCGGGGGAATTCTCTACTGCGCGGCATCGTGAGAAGTGAGGAGGGGGCCGCTCCTGTCCTCTGCTTTGTTTTTACTATGAACTTTTCTTCACTTTCCGTCCTGTGTAATTATGTATCCAGGTGACTGACTCCTGGATGTATTACAGATTTATCCATGAAGTGAGGAGTGAGGGAGGGGGAGCGAGAGCAGCGAGCGCAGCTCCTGTCATCTGTGATACAGTGTGACATCTAATACAATAACCTGTATAATACAATAACCTGATCTACACCCTATAAATTATAATTAAATGTATAAAATAATAACCTTATAGATAACCTGATAGATCTGAATGGACCCCATAGACTATAATGCAATGTATAATATAATAAACTCATAAGTCTGGAGTCTATGCAACATAATGCAATGTATAATACAATTAAGGGCCCATTCACACGACCGTGTCAATGGGTCCGCATGTATTCCTTTTTGAGGAATAGATGCAGCCTATTCACTTCTATTAGAGCAGGCAGCCGCGGCTCTGTGCCACGGCTCCGCAATAAATTATAGAGTATGTCCTATTCTTGTTTGCAACAGCGGACAAGAATAGGCATTTTGAACGGGGCGCCCGGCTGTGTGTTCCGCAAATTGCGGCGTCATCTGTGGTATTGCGGATCAGCATTTTTGCGGATCCGCAGTACTACGGCCGTCTGAACGGCCCCAAACTAGGACTGGACTAGACATAAATTTCTTGAAATGCGTTTTGAGTTTGATTCTAAAGAATCGGTCAGAAAATTTGATTCTTCTGGAATCAAAATTGGCCTGAAAACAGTCATATAAAACTCTGAGGTCTCATAGTACTCAACTTTTTCTCTCTTGTCTTTTTATTTATTTTATTTTGTATTTATTTATTTCTCTTTCCCCCCTTCAAGCTCCTTAATTCAATGACATCAATATCAAATAATTTCAAGGTGACAATGACATATATAGCTAGGTAAGCACATGCTTGGCGGTGTTAACACACATACTGTTTAAAAGCACACTGCACTGTCAGATTTGTTATACTATTTAAAATAAATAAAAAATTGGAAAAATTGTCCCTTATTGGGGGCAGATGGAAGTACTGAAATAAGCAGTGGCTTATTCTAAACATGCAGTAAAAAATTATGCATTACCAGGTGGAGATGCCTTCCTGTGTTTATATACACACAGGGTAATATCGACAGAAACTATGATTGTTTGGAATAAGCAAGCAGTCCAAAAAGTGTGCCATAACAGGGTTAGATGTCTGCCGGTGTTTATACACACATGGTAGCATCAGAAAAATCAGTGCCTTGTTCTGAACAAGAGTCCAAAAACTCTCAGCAAAAGTATAATATAGATGTCTCAGGTGATGTTCAATTATGTAGGGATAGTAGTAGTGGCAGTAATAGCAGAAGCAGTACAGTATGGAACCTGATGGATAGTGTCGGAGT
The DNA here is from genome assembly GCA_900303285.1 of Rhinella marina. NCBI lineage: Eukaryota > Metazoa > Chordata > Amphibia > Anura > Bufonidae > Rhinella > Rhinella marina. The sequence goes on along the minus strand of ONZH01021947.1, from coordinate 87,791 downwards.
AGTAGTAATGGCAGTAGGGGTAGTAGCTGTGGTAGTGGCAACAGCAGCAATATGGTATGAATCATGATGGACAGGCAGACAGAGGGTGTGGCATGATTGGGCAGGTGATACATAACCATGGCCTATTCATTGGCTTTAGCAAGAGGTGTGTTAAAATAATCACAGATTTAGGCCACAATTTTGTCTGCTTGGGTGTGACAATGCCAGCTGCCTGTGCTATGGCTTCTGTTACTTGCTTTAGCAGTGATGGTGGTAGGTGACTGACTCGTCTAGGGGGCAGAGATAGGCTTCTGGCTCAGACATGCAAGAAAAGATGAGTTTGGACTGAAACAAGTTCACTCTTAACTTTGCTTAATTTTTTTAAATTTAACATTGGATCTTTCCAGGTTCATTTTGGATGAATCCACTAAAATGGCATATGTCAATGGGAAAAAAGCACTAGGAAGGAGGAAGAAAGGTTCTCACATGACCCTGAGAGGAAATGGGGGGTGGGGGGAGAAGGCTTGCCCTGATTGGCTCCCAGACTGACATACAGCCTGGATGAGCTGATCAGTGCTTCAGAACGAACAGAATACCATTCTGTGCTGGGTTGTGAGAGAGCGTGGTTGTGTGTGATGATTTTTGCCAAGAAAATGATCTCAAGGAGTCATGGACAGTGAAAAATCAATCAGGGACAGTAAGAATTAAATCAAGGTTATTGCCAGGAAGCGTGAAGGGAAAGGCTAGGATTCCAAAGAAGAGAGAAGCAGGTCAGCTGACAGACAGGGAGAGAAGAGACAGGAACTGTGGCCGAGCCTGCTATCAAAACTCCAGGTGCACCCCAAAAGCAGCTACCTGCAAGCAAATACTTCAATTTGTTTCCCTATTTTCACAGAAATCTTTTTTTGAGGTTCAGTACAATTAAACATTATATACAGTATCTCATAAAAGTGAGTCCACATTTTTGTAAATATTTTATTCTATCTTTTCATGGGACAACACTGAAGATATGACACAGATACAATGTAAAGTAGTCAGTGTACCGCTTGTATAACAGTGTAAAGAAGAGGAGCCCTCCCTGTCTTCACTGCCCCTTCCTAGAGGGGCGCATTCCTTTTTCCTAAGAAGTGGCAAGAAAACCTAACCACACTCTATGGCAGATAACCAAGAGAGTCTCCCTGTTTATGACTAGTGTGATAGACCTCACTATTTGGGATGTCCCGAGGAAGAGTTTGTGGAGGAGACTGGTGACCCAATACATACCTATGTTGGTAATAGTGGCACCTGTAGCCACGGCTCGGTGGGGGCAGAGACAGTGGCAGTCAAGGAAAATGTAAAGCAGATGAGGGGGCCCAAGTTTGTCTTTGTTTTCCTGGTCCTCTTTGTGGCAGCCAACCCACATCCCCAAGCATTACAGTATCTTTGTCATCATCACCATCATCACTTTCTTCTTCTCCTGCTAAGACTCCTCCTTGTCCTCAGCTCCATCATGAGACACCTATAATGTAATATTTGACCGGAAAAAAAAAAAAAAAAACTTTTCTCCACCAGCATTTAGCTTGTTTATAAGCTGATCCCCCACCTGGCCCCATTGCTGGTGGTGCAGTCACTGTAGAACTATTATAGTAGAGCCTTGTACTCTCATGTGGCAGATGATGCAGGTCACTCCTTGCGATTCTCACTGTGCATCAAGCTGCATTCCACAGTGGACACCTGAAGCAGCTGTTATGGACAGTGACAGTACATGTTTTTCACGGGCCACTGGGTCACAGTTATTTTGGTGCAGTGATAAGCAGCACCCCAGCAACATGGCCAGGTCCTTTTGACCACCTCCAACCATATCAGCCACTTGACCGCTTCCTACATCACTTCTGCCATGGACATGGCCCCATCCTCAACAGCAGCAGGCCACAGAATCACTCACTACCCTCCACTACCCCTCCTTCCTATCACATGTGTCATATCAAGCGTTGCCACACCATATTGGAGCTAATAGACCTGGGAGAGAGTAGCCAAACCGGCAAACAGTTGCTCAAGTACATCAAGCAGCAAACATCCCGCTGGCTGTCAGCCTGAGCAAAGTGGTCAGCAACAGTGAGAGCAACATGGTGGTTGTCCTGAACCTGGGCGAAATAACACATGCTCCCTTCATGGCGCACGTCATCAAACTAATTGTGCAGCACTTTCTAAAAAGGTTTACTGGCTTGTGCCAGCCTCTTATGTGATGAAGACCGCTCTCCTGGACCTGCAGTGACAGAATGTCTTGCCTATACACCGATTAATCTGCAATGTGCCAACTCGCTGGAATTCAACATTGCACATGCTCTAGTGTACGTATGTATGAGCAGTGGAAAGCAATGAATTATTTTGTCATGCACCAGATATGTTGCTTCAGGTCAGGCAGTGGCAGCTCATCTGAGATGCCTTTCGGGTGCTGAAACTCTACATAGAAGCCACAAGATTTGTTGGCAGACACAACTGCTGTATGAACAACGTCATCTTTCTCATATTTAAAGTGGGGGAAAAAAGTATTTAGTCAGCCACCAATTGTGCAAGTTCTCCCACTTAAAAAGATGAGAGGGGCCTGTAATTAACATCATAGGTAGACCTCAACTATGAGAGACAAAATAAGAAAACAAATCCAGAAAATTACATTGTCTGATTTTTAAAGAATTTATTTGCAAATTATGGTGGAAAATAAGTATTTGGTCACAACCTACTGTGAAGCATGGGGGTGGCAACATCATGCTTTGGGGCTGTTTCTCTGCAAAGGGACGAGGATGACTGATCCGTTTATATGAAAGAATGAATGGGGCCATGTATCATGAGATTTTGAGTGCAAACCTCCATCCATCAGCAAGGGCATTGAGGATGAAACGTGGCTGGGTCTTTCAGCATGACAATGATCCCAAGCACACCGCCAGGGCAACAAAGGAGTGGCTTCGTAAGAAGCATTTCAAGGTCCTGGAGTGGCCTAGCCAGTCTCCAGATCTCAACCCATAGAAAACCTTTGGAGGGAGTTGAAATTCCTTGTTGCCCAGCGACAGCCCCAAAACATCACTGCTCTAGAGGAGATCTGCATGGAGGAATGGACCAACATACCAGCAACAGTGTGTGCCAACCTTGTGAAGACTTACAGAAAACGTTTGACCTCTGTCATTGCCAACAAAGGATATATAACAAAGTATTGAGATGAACTTTTGTTATTGACCAAATACTTATTTTCCACCATAATTTGCAAATAAATTCTTTAAATATCAGACAATGTGATTTTCTGGATTTGTTTTCTCATTTTGTCTCTCATAGTTGAGGTCTACCTATGATGTTAATTACAGGCTTCTCTCATCTTTTTAAGTGGGAGAGCTTGCACAATTGGTGGCTGACTGAATACTTTTTTCCCCCACTGTATCTTAGAACAGATGCTGACACTTACATGCAACAGGGGACCATGGAGGAAGAAGTACAGCTGATGTATCATGCTGTCTGCCCTATAGCTACTGGGATCACATTGGAAGATCTGCCATGAAGGAGGAGGATTGACAGTGGGCTGCCACTGCAAGAGTCGGAGGTGGAGGAGAAGAAGTCAATGATGGGGATGGCACTGGCCAAGACACTCAATCGTCTCAGCGGGGGCTGGAGCTGGAAAGAATTGGCGCCTTGGGCGCTTTGGTCAGAATAGCCACCTGTATGCTTGCTTGCTTACACAGTGAGAGGCCTATCATTGACATCAAGTAGTCTCATGATCACTGGATAACCATGCTTTTAGAACTTCACTACCAGGGCAAAATGAGGGAATGTTTTTTACTCTGGCAGAAAGTGAGGACAAACTATGTTACTACCAGGAAACACTGGGCATTCAGCTTGCCGCAGCTTATGGTGAGCAGATTCCTGCTGTGTGTCTGAAAGAGAGGCCCCCTTCCACCCCCGCAGACTGATCCACTACTCATCACCACGAGCAGCAGAATCCACAGAAACAGTAGCAGCAGACATTTCAGTTTCCTCAACATGATGGAGCAGTTTTTCCACAAGCCACACCTGGCTGAGTCTAGTCAGCAAGCCGATAACTCCTGTCTCAAAGCCCAGGTTCAGGCCTACCTAAACTATATCCATTCTCTGTCGCATAATCAGTTCCCTGACACTGCAGCGAGCCGGACTGCAGGGGAACATGTGAGCGTTGGGGGAATATATCACAGTGTCTAATGGTGTTGCCGATGGTAAGACTACTCACGGTTTGGCGACTCCTTGGACCGGTGTGCAGTTGCGTGGGAGGAAGGACACCTTTTCCTCCGGGGCACCTCTGGTCCACAGGAACACTGCCGGATGGTGAGGAAAGGGGCCCTTGATGGTTTCAGATATGTTTAAGGTGTCTGTCGGCAGAGTCCTGGTTATTTGTCGTGACGCCAGTGTCTTAGGTAGACACAAAGTTTATAGTAGCAATAAAGAGGAGGCAGCTTTAGTGAAAACAGCAGACAACGTTTACTTTTGCCTTGAGGTAGTTAGGCTTCAAGGTAGATAGTTTACAATTCAATTCCTTCTACAGAGGATGATGTTAATGCTTCCGCAGGAATCCTAATATAGGCTGGTTCCGTTCAGATAGCATTTAATCAAGGTTCCTATGATAATTCCTAATTTCTCCTTCCCATTCCACCTGTCCCAGTTCTGGCTCTGGATCCACTCTAGTATAATAGATTAGCAATCCCTCAGGGCAGTCCCCTGCATGGCAGGAATTAGTACTTCTGCTCCATTGTTTTCTGGGTGCATGAAACATAGAAAAGTCCACACTTCCCGAAGGGTTAAAAGTGGGTACTAGTACAACTCGATGTCTCTAGCTGTATAAAGATATGTGCAGGTGCTAGAAGCTATATCCTGTGCACACTGGTGCCAGAAAAGTCCATAAAGCAAACAATCAGCCTTTTACCTAAGCTGGTCTTCTTTGATCCAGTTCAAAGCACAGTTTCTGGTGGCTATTATCGTAAGTATCAGGAATAGGTCTGACTTGGCCAGGGTCAGGCACATCTGACAGCCTCAGGATGGAAGGTTCTCTTTCCTCCTGCACTAAACTTAAGTTACTCCTCTCTCTTCTCTTACTGAGCACTTACTTCCTCACTGAACTCCCTGGTTCTAACTTGGTCACATGGTTATATACTAGAGATAAGCGAGCACTAAAATGCTCGGGTGCTCGTTATTCGAGTCGAATTTTTCCCGATGCTCGGGTGCTCATTTCGAATAACAAACCCCATTGAAGTCAATGGGAGACGCGAGCATTTTTTGCAGGGGACCTAAGCTCTGCATAGGGAAGGTTGCATGAAAACCTGGAAACCTCAGAAAATGATGGAAACACCACGGAAATGGACAGGAAACAGCAGGGGCAGCATGCATGGATGCCTCTGAGGCTGCCTAATCGTTCCATTATGCCAAATTCTGGTGGTGACCCTCAAGATAATTGTGCTGAACCAGACCAAGATGGGCAAGGCACATGCACTGGCACATGTTAGGAAATCACCCAACTAGGTGCAACAAAGGTCAATCGCCGCCTGCGGGTGACACCACTGCTCACACTGGCACTGCTGTCCTATCCCCTGCCCCAAGACGCAGGCATAAGCGTCTCCCTCTCCGCACCCACCCAGTAGTCCACAGCGTACACAAAGATCTCCCAGCACAGTGCCCAGCTCTCCCCATCCCAGACGGGCAAACACGCACCACCCACCCACCCTGACCACGGCAAACCTCCAAGCACACTGCACCCACCTATTAGTCTCCACACGTGGGTGGGTGCAGAGCCTTTTAGTGCCCCTCCTGACAATGTTTGTGTGCCAGGGCCTGGTAGTAACTGTCCTTGAATTTGTTGTTGGAGAGGCCGCCGGTGACCCTGAAGACAATTTTGGCTGACAGTGCAGTGGCAAGCTTCCAAAAAATCGTGGGTGAGAGCCTGGAGGTTACGCTCAGAAACAAATGGTTTAAAAAAGCATGGTGGTGCACCCCTGAATGACAGTCTGTGACTGAGATTGCAGGTGAACCCGCTAAAATTGTAGTCTAGCACACCTTGGTGGTGAACCCCTAAATTACAAAGTTTGACTGAGATTGCAGTTTACAGCATGGGGGTGAACCCCAGGATGACTTGTTAAGACTGAGATTGCAGTTTACAGATTGGCGGTGAACCCCGGAGTGGATTGGTTAGACTACGATAGCAGCTGAAGCACCCGAAAATTTAGCCTGACACAGCATGGCGGTGACTACAGTTCAGTGAATAATTCTGTGGTGTGCGGTACAGTAGCCACAGTCTAGAAAAAATGTTTTTTCTATCACTTATATATACTACAGTCCAGTGAAAAATTGTGTGGTGTGCGTTACACTAGCCGGAGTCTAGAAAATATACGTTTTTTCTCTCAGTTATATATCCTACAGTGCAGTGAAAAATTGTGTGTTGTGCGGTACACTAGCCGAAGTCTAGAGAATACGTTTTTTATCTCAGATACATTTAATACAGTCCAGTGAAAAATTCTGTGGTGTGTGGTACACTAGCTACAGTCTAGAGAATACGTTTTTGGCCTCAGATATTAATTCTACAGTTTAGTGATTACACAAAATGTTGAACCCAAGGGCTAAAGGTCGAGGACTAGGACGTGGGCGTCCAAGTGATGTAGGGGGGCAGAGGCCATGGTCCTGGGCAGGGTGACACAGTACCTACTGATGAGAGAGCAGTGGAACGCTGCAGATTTTCGCTCCCTAGCTTTATCTCGCAACTTACAGGGTCACGTGGTACACCACTATTGAAACCACAACAGTGCGAACAGGTGATGATGTGGATAGCAGATAATGTGTCCAGTAATTTATCCACCACCCAGTCTTCCATACTCACAGGAACTCTTTTCAGGACCCTACCCAGAGACACAAACCACTGCTCAACAGGAACATGAGCAGTTGCTCTCTGTCCCGATGCCCAAAATTTAGAACTTTCGCAGTCTGTGGGTGATGAGAGTGTGGACTTAGTGCAAGTAGTGCATCAAGAGGTGTCGGATGATGATGATGAGACACAGTTGTCAGACATTGACGTTGTTGTCAGGGTAGTAAGTCGCAGGGGGGAGCAGAGTGAGGAATCGGAGGAAGAGCTGGTGGATGATGAGGTGACTGACCCGAGCTGGGTTGTTAAGCCTAGTCAAGTAAGTGCCTCTGAGGGGGAGGCAAGTGCAGCACCAGAACAGGTTGGAAGAGGCAGTGGGGTGGCCAGAGGGAGAAGCAGGGCCAGAGCAAGTAGATACTGTTTCACGGAGTGAAGCTCCCGTGCCGACGCCTAGATGTTCGCAAGTCTGGAGGTTCTTTAAAGAAAGTGAGGATGACCGACGGACCGTGGTGTGCAACTTGTGCCAGACCAGGATCAGCAGGGGAGGCAACACTACCAGCCTAACCACTACCAGCATGCGCAGGCATATGAGTGCTAAACACACGACTCAATGGAACCAATACCGTTCACCTCCTGCGGATCACACCACTGCTCCTTCCCCTGTGTCACATGCTGACTTTGCCAGTCAACCCCCCGCCCAGGACCCCGGCACGAGCGCCTCCCGCCCTACAACCACCCGTTCACCTCCACGATCCTCCACACCCTACACCAACGTGTCCCAGCGCAGTGTTCAGCTGTCTTGGCATCAGACATTGGAGCGCAAGCGCAAACGCAAATACTATTCCACCCACCCACATGCACAAGCCCTAAACGTCCACATTTTAAAACTGCTGAGCCTGGAGATGCTGCGATATAGACTGGTATAGATTGAAGCTTTCCGCAACCTGATGGCGGTGGCTGTCCCTTGGTACTTGGTCCCCAGCCGCCACTATTTTTCCCGATGTGCCGTCCCAGGCCTACACCAGCATGTGTCAGAGAACATCTGACCAACGCGGTTACTGAGAAGGTCCACCTAACCACGGACACGTGGACAAGTGCTGGCGGGCAGGGACACTATATCTCCCTGATGGCACATTGGGTTAACTTGGTGGAGGCTGGGACCGAATCTGACCCTGGAGTCGCTCATGTAATGCCCACACCGAGGATTGCGGGGCCCACCTCGGTCACGGTTTCTCATACTTATTATGCCTCTTCCACCAACCCCTCCTCCTCCTCTTACTCTCAAATACAATCTCTGAGCATGGCGCCTTCAGTCGGTAGCTCTAGGCGCAGCAGCACTGCCGTGGATAAGCGCCAACAGGCGGTGCTGAAACTGCTGAGCTTAGGTGACAAGAGGCACACTGCCCAAGAGCTGTTACAGGGCATCACTGCACAGACCGATCTTTGGCTGGCGCAGCTGAAACTGAAACCAGGCATGGTTGTGTGTGACAATGGGTGTAACCTGGTGGCGGCTCTGCAACTCGGCAGACTCACACATGTGCCATTATACACCAATACTATGTCCCAAAGTAACAACAATCCATATAAACACTGCATATAAAACCTGCCTGGCCCACGTGTTCAATCTTGTGGTTCAGCGGTTCCTCAAGACCTTCCCCAATTTGTCTGATTTGCTCACCAAGGTGCGACACATCTGTGCGCATTTTCGCAAGTCAACCACAGATGCTGCCACTCTCAGGGCAGTGCAACGGCGCTTATAACTGACAGCTCACCGACTGTTGTGCGACGTGCCCACACAATGGAATTCCACATTACACATGTTAGCCAGGGTTTACCAGCAGCGCAGAGCGATTGTAGACTGCCAGATGACAACTTCCACGAGAACTGGTAGTCAGGTCAGTCAGCTTCCTCAAGTCTACAATGAGGAGTGGACGTGGATGTCTGATATCTGTCAGGTGTTAAGCCACTTTGAGGAGTCAACACAGATGGTCAGCGGAGATGCTGCCATTATCAGCGTCACCATCCCGCTGCTTTGTCTGCTGGAAAACTCACTGCTCAGCATGAAGTCAGAGGCTTTGCGCTTGTGACAGGAGATGGGGGAAGAAGATAAGTTGCTTGATAGCCAGACGACCCTCAGGTCTGTTTCTCAGCTCGTATTGGAGGAGGATGAGGAGGGAGAGGAGGAAGAGAAGGAGACTGTTGGCAAGAGTGAAGAGGGTACCTATGCTCATTCCTTCTTATCTGTTGAGCGTGTATGGGCTGAAGAGGAGGAGTTGGAGGAGGAGGAAATGGAGAGTCAGCCTATTGAGGAAAGGGAATTCTTGCGTGTTGGGACTCTTGCGCACATGGCTGACTTCATGTTAGGCTGCCTTTCCCGTGACCCTTGCATTTTTGACAACACCGATTACTGGGTGTTCACCCTCCTGGACCCCCGGTACAAGCAGAACTTTTCCACTCTCATTCCTATAGAGGAGAGGAGCATGATAGTGAATCAATATCAACAGGCCCTGGTGCACAAGCTGAAACTATCCTTCCCATCTGACACCGCTAGCGGCAGAGGACGTAGTTCTGTGGGCCAACTAGCGGGGGAGAGGAGGGGAGCAGGCAGCTTGTCAAGCACTGGCAGGGGGACACTCTCCAAGGCCTTTGCCAGTGTTATGGCACCACAGCAAGACTGTCACCCGTCCCCCAGTAGGGGGGAGCTGTTCAGAAAGATGGTGAGGGAGTACCTAGCTGACCATACCAACGTCCTGCGTAATCACTCTGTTCCATACAACTACTGGGTTGCAAAGCTGGACACGTTGCCCGAACTGGCGCTGTACGCCTTGGAGGTGCTGGTCTGCCCTGCCGCTAGAGTGTTGTCAGAGCAGGTATTCAGTGCAGCTGGTGGGATCATCACTGATAAGCGTACACGCCTGTCAACTGACAGCGCTGACAGGCTGGCGATTATTGAAATGAATAAAGCCTGGATTTCACCGGAATGCAAATCTCCACCAGGCGAAAGCAGCTCAACATGAAGATTCTTTATGTATCCTCTCCTCCTCCTCCTCTTCGCACACAAACGCTGAGCCAACAGGCAATGTTTCTGAGGGCCAACTGGCGGTCTTTACAAACAATGTTTACGGAGGGCCACCTACAGGCCCTCTCTCCAATAAATTTTTTAGGAGCGTCAACTACAGACACTCAAAAACAATTTTACAGGAGGGTCAACTACAGACACTCCAAAACAATTTTTTTGGAGGGTCAACTTCAGACACTCCAAAACAAATTTTTGGGAGGCTCACCTACAGCCATTTGACTGCAATCTCAGTCTGACCAAAGCATTGGTGGTGTCACCGCCATGCTGTATCAGTGTAAAATTTTATGTGCTTCACCTGCTACCTGAGTGTTACTTGGTCACTCTGTTGTCACCGCCATGCTGTGTCAGTGTAAAATTTTATGTGCTTCACCTGCTACCTGAGTGTTACTTGGTCACTCTGGGTTCACCGCCATGCTGTGTCAGTGTAAAATTTTATGTGCTTCACCTGCTACCTGAGTGTAACTTGGTCACTCTGGGTTCACCGCCATGTTGTATCAGAGTAAAATTTTATGTGCTTCACCTGCTACCTCAGTCTAACTTGGTCACTCTGGGTTCACCGCCATGCTGTATCAGTGTAAAATTTTATGTGCTTCACCTGCTACCTCAACTAACTTGGTCACTTGTTGGTGTCAACACTAGAGTGCGGCTACTATACCGCACACAACAGAATTGTTCACTGCACTGTAGTATATATAACTGAGAGAAAAAAAGGAATTTTTACTGTGGCTAATTTAACGCAAACCACTCCATTTTTCACTGGACTATAGTATATATAACTGAGAGAAAAAAACGTAGTCTTAAAATGGCGGCTATGTTACAGCAAACCACTACATTTTTCACTGGACTGTAAATGTATTTTATAGACTGACGCTGCTGTACAGCACACTACAGAATTGTTCACTGGACTGTAGTATATATAAATGAGAAAAAAACGTAGTCTTTAAATGGCGGCTATTTTACCGCATTCACTACATTTTTCACTGGACTGTAGTGTATATAACTGCGAAAAAACGTAGCCTTTAAATGGCGGCTATTGTACCGCAAACCACTACATTTTTCACTGGACTGTAGTATAAATAAATGAGAAAAACGTAATCTTTAAATGGCGGCTATTTTACTGCAAACCACTACATTTTTCACTGGACTGTAGTATATATAAATGTGAAAAAACGTAGTCTTTAAATGGCGGCTATTTTACCGCAAACCACTACATTTTTCACTGGACTGTAGTACATATAACTGAGAAAAAACGTAGTCTTTAGACGGTGGCTATTGTACCGCAAACCACTGAATTTGTCACTGCACTGTATGATATATAACTGAGAGATAAGACGTATATTTTCTACACTCCTTCTAGTGTGCAGCACACAACAGAATTTTGCACTGCACTGTATAATATATAACTGAGAGAAAAAACGTAGTCTTTAGACGGTGGCTATTGTACCGCAAACCACTGAATTTGTCACTGCACTGTATGATATATAACTGATAGAAAAGACGTATATTTTCTACACTCCGGCTAGTGTGCAGCACACAACAGAATTTTGCACTGCACTGTAGTATATATAATTGAGAGAAAAAACTTAGTCTTTAGACGGCGGCTATTGTACCGCAAACCACTGAATTTGTCATTGCACTGTATGATATATAACTGAGAGAAAAGACGTAAATTTTCTACACTCCGGCTAGTGTGCAGCACACGACAGAATTTTGCACTGCACTGTATAATATATAACTGAGAGAAAAAACGTAGTCTTTAGACGGCGGCTATTGTACCGCAAACCACTGAATTTGTCACTGCACTGTATGATATATAACTGAGAGAAAATACGTATATTTTCTACACTCCGGCTAGTGTGCAGCACTCGACAGAATTTTGCACTGCACTGTAGTATATATAATTGAGAGAAAAAACGTAGTCTTTAGACGGCGGCTATTGTACCGCAAACCACTGAATTTGTCACTGCACTGTATGATATATAACTGAGAGATAAGACATATATTTTCTACACTCCGGCTAGTGTGCAGCACACGACAGAATTTTGCATTGCACTGTATAATATATAACTGAGAGAAAAAAATGTATTCCCTAAACTGCACTACAGATCCCAGCAAGCCCAGGTACAGCTGCAGCACCTGCAGCAGCAAAAATGAGTACTGAGAGGACTTTGGGCAATTTCTTTTGGGTCTGTGTGGACCACGTGCTCCCTGTGCACAGTGTGCAGCCAAGATGGCCGTAGCTGCACTACAAGTGCCAGCCAGCAGCCAGGAGGAGACCAAAAAAAAAGGTGCTTGTAGCCCTTAGGTGCTGACAGACAGCAGCTCTATCCCTAATCTCATGCAGGCGGCGTCTGACGCAAGCAGCGCGGGACCAGATTCTTATATTCCCAGGTCATCTGATCTTGCCAGCCAATCCCTGCTATCGACTTGTAGGGGCCCCACTTGATGCTAGGAGGTACCATAGACTCTCCTGCATGTTAATTGGCTGAGAAAAGGCACCTAACATGCCGGAAGAGGAAGATGCCATTTCCTCGAGGATCGTGATATGCTCGTACGAGTAGCGAGCATATGCGAATACCCTAATGGCCAAACGAGCACCAAGCTCAGAAGAGCATGTTCGCTCATCTCTATTATATACTATTACATAGCACCACCTAGTGGTAAAACATCCAAATAGTTTACTCAGCCTATATTAGGTCCTGCAGAAGACAAGAATATACATATGTCACACATGACATGGCTATTGCAAAATAGAAATATAGACATTTTGCTGTGTCCCTTTTCACACATAAGTGGGACACTGCATACCCCACTTCTTTAAACTAAGCCGGCCTCGGCTTATCCTTGACACGTCGTGGCATCTTCTGAAAAAGGGTAGAGAAAGTGCACCGTATACATACATTCTTAAATTGCATTTATCTCATTAAATAAAGATATACTGCAACACCATGAATTTCTGGGCAGGCACACTGGAACAGTGGCCCGAACTAACACAGCATGCTGTCTATCTTCTTTTTTGCCTTGCCTCCAGTGTCATCTCTGAGTGGTTTTCAGCACAGCAGGGGGCTTGGTAACACCCAAACGGATCAAGTTGTCCTCCACCAGTGTCCAAAACATCACTTTTGCCAATGAATCAAGCCTGGATTCATCACTTTTACCAATGAACCAAGCCTGGATTCAGGAGGATTTTTACACTCCACCTGATTCTGATGGATTGACTCGCCCACCTTGCCTTCCTGGTGGTGCCTCATCTTGCTACTGTTGCTGTTTGATGTCTATCTACCTATTGTACCATTCTGTAAAGCTGCCGTTGTGGCCTGCATCATGCTACTAAGTCCTCACAATCATCAGTTTATGTGTATTCATTTTCCACATGGCTGAAATTTTAAAATTGTCATTGCTTACAGATCAAAAAAATAAATACATTTTGAGGGGTGGGGCGGTTACATTTCTTTAAGGCACAGATTAAATGTATATGATTACTGCATAAAAACTGACATTTTCTCACATGTAAGGGATTAGGTAGTGAGGATGCTGTCTCGGGGGTAGACAGGCACACAGTAGAAATTTCAGTACAAACAGCAGGTAATTTTTTTATGACCTCAGCCAGCTTTATTGTCAGGTTAATGTACAGAACATAAAATAAAATTTAACAAACAAAATCCTCTGCCTGTCCGGCTCTTACTATACAGCGGGAATTCTCACTAGCCCAGTGCTGGCCTAATACCGAGCACCAAACAAAATAGCAAAGGCCATACTTCTTCAAGTGCTGTCACAGGCTCCAAGCAGATGATCTGTTCCCAGGCTGAGTGGTGGCCCACCCTTCTCTCCCCACTCCAGAAAACCAGGCCCTGAAACAGACAAGAGCAGATCTCTGCCATTCACATATCTTGGTTACTTTTAATAAAACCATGAAGTGAGGAACCTTGGACAAATATATATCCCATCCACCACTTCTACAGACACTCTGTCACATTCCGCCCCTAGCCCCCATTTCAGACTCAGGCTGGAACACATCTGAACACAGGGCAGTGTACTCTGGATAATGAATCTGCATTTCCAGTTTGGGTTCCTGGCCTGTGCTTCACAGTAAACCTGTATTCCTGTAAGGCTTAGAACCATCTTGTGACCCTCCAGTTCTTCTCCTTATTTTCACACATCAATCTGAGGGGAGCATGATCGGTGACTAATTCAAAATGACGACTGAGTAGGTAATAGTGGAGTGCTTTCAGAGCCCATTTAATCGCATATTTTCTCTCATGGTCATTGAGCTTTCTACTCAAATACAGTTCTTCAACATTCCGTACCTGTGACAGTACTGCCCCCAGTCCCACATCAGTTTGAAGTACAAACCCCTTTTTTAAAATCTGGGGTTATCAGCACCAGCTGAGCACTGTGAGAAGGGCATGGTTTGGGAGAACCGATATCTGCCCTTGAAATGGTTAAACTGTGTGTGGTAAGCCTTGGGTGTGTCTCTGGAAGCCGAGAGGTTAACTCAGACACAGCCTAAGCAGGGTTGATAGCCTTTTAGCCATAGGTAACATAGACAGATTTGTAAAATATGTACTGGGACCTGCTTATACTGGAGTGAGTGAGGTTGGCAGTGGGACGCTCACTCCATTCAGGGCTTCAGTCCTAGGATTCCATAGCCCACAGCTGAAAGTCACATGGGTCATTAAGGCCTAATTTAAATCTCAGTGTAGGGGCCCTTACACACTATTGTATGCGCTACGAGACATACGGTCCATGAGCGGGCCATATGTTCCGGAGCGGCATAGATCATGGGCACGGGAGCGCACAGCATCATAGATTACTATGATGCTGTGCACATCGGACCTCCCGCGGGACTATTGTCCCGCACTCATAAGATCATATGAGTGCGTGACAGTAGTCCTGCTGGTGGACCGACATGCACAGCATTATTGTAATCTATGATGCTGTGCGCTCCCGTGCGCATGATGAATGCCGCTTCGGGATATATGGCCCGCTCACTGACCGTATGTCTCGGAGCGCATACGGTCGTGTGCAAGGGCCCTAGTTGCTGAGCAAAAGCTGACTATTGAACAGCCGAAGGTATTTCATATGCCACCCAATACTTGTTATTTGTACCCGTGGGATGGGTAGCCGGTGCCATGTATAGTCAGGGTCTGTGTACTATATTAGGTACTGGCTCAGCCGAGCAGGATTTTGTTTGTTTAAGCCTATTTGTTATGGCTATGCTTATGTTTGAATAAGTGTGAAATAAAAACGCTTAATTTGGACTTTATCCTGTTTGTGTCCCTACTTCCTGCACAGCTACCAAGTGTCTACCAGAGTGAACCCCCTAAGCTCACAGAAGGTTTTTAAGGGTCTGAAATTATTTTTCAGCCTCCAATGTCCACTTGACGACAACAGAGCCTTTACCTTTTGTCAGGTCTGTCAAAGAGGCTGAAAGGGAGGCAAAAATTGGTATAAACCTTCTGTAGTAACCTGTAATCCCCAATAAAGCACAAACTTGCTTCTAGTTTACAGGTTGAGGCCATCTTTGTATAGCTTCAATTTTATTTATCTGAGGCTTTACAAGACCACACCCTATTGTATAACCCAGGTCCTTGACCTCCTCCAGACCAATGGCATATTTTTTGGGATTTGCTGTAAAACGTGCCTCACACAGGGAATCAATAACTGCCTGCACTCTAGGTAGATGGGATTCCCAGTCTGGACTTACGATTATTATGTCATCCAGATATGCTTCTGCATTTCATCTGTGGGGTCTTAAAATTTTATCCATTACCCTCTGAAAAGTTAAAGATGAACCATGCAAACCAAGACCATCTGGAGTTGCAAAGGCATTTTACTCTGTGGCCTCATCTGTCAGTGGTATTTGCCAGTACCCTTTGGTTAAATCTAGAGTGGTTATATACCAGGGATTTCTGAGCCTGTCAATGAGCTATCAACTCGTGGCATCGGGTAAGCATTAAACTTGGCGAGTTCAGCTTACGGAAGTCATTGCAAAACCTCCAGCTACCGTCTGGTTTTGGGATCAGAACTATGGGGTTGGACCATTGGCTTTGGGACTCTTCAATTACTCCAAGTTCCAACATTTTCCTCACCTCCTCAGAAATAACCCCTCTTCTGGCCTCCAGTATTATGTATGGCCTCAGCTTAACCTTTTCACCAGTAATGATGTCATGCTTAATGAGAGAGGTGCGACCTAGGACTTCAGAGAAAAAGTCCCTATTCTTAAAGAGGAACCCTTGCACTTTTACCTTTTGAGTCTTTGAAAGAGAGTGAGATACTGTTACCTCTTGCAACAAGGGCTTCTCAGAGCACAGCTGCTCTGAAGGGAATGAGGTGTCTGCAGCATAGTCGATCTTTCCATGGTTTGATAAGATTGACGTCATACACTTGCTCTGCTTCCTCTTACCAGGCTGTCAAATTTTGTATTTTACCTTACTTATTTCTTCTATGACCTCAAAGGGTCCTTGCCACTTCTCCAGAAATTTACTTTCTACTGTAGGGATAAGTACCAGAACCCGGTCCCCTGGGGCAAAAGTACATACTCAGGCAATGCGGTTATACACCCTTTGTTGTGCCTCTTTAGCCTGGGCCATATGTTCTTTCACAATAGGCATTACAGCTGAGATCTGATCTTGCATTTCTGCAATGTGTTTAATGACACTTCTATAGGGGGTAGCTTCTCCTTCCAAGGTTTCTTTTGCTATATATAGATGGCCCCTAGGGTGACATCCATATAGCAACTCAAGTGGAGAATACCTGCTGGATGACAGAGGGACCTCACGGATGGCAAACATGAGACAGGGAAGAAGGAAGTTCCCGTTTCTCCCATCTTTGTCCACCATTTTCTTTAGCATGTCTTTTAATGTTTAATTAAATCCCTCTACTAATCCATCAGTCTGTGGATGGTAGACAGATGTATGGAGATATTTCACCTTAAACAATTTACATAACTCCTTCATGACTCATGACATAAATGGGGTACCCTGACGCGTAAGGATCTCTTTTGGTAGTCCCACTTGACTGAACACATGGACTAACTAATTTGCTATGGCCTTGGATGATGTATTACGCAAGGGTATAGCTTCAGGGTAACGAGTAGTGTAATCCATAATTACGAGAATATGTTGGTGGCCTCTAGCAGATTTTACAATAGGCCCCATGAAATCCATTGCTATTCTCTCAACTAGTAACTCAATAATTGGTAGAGGTATTAAGGCACTATGATAATGTGGTCTAGGAGCCAAAATCTGACACTCTGGGCAAGAGTCACAATATTCTTTAACATCTTTGCGAACCCCAGGCCAAAAGAACCTTTGAAGGACCCTGTCTATAGTCTTTTTATTTCCCAAATGGCCCCCCATAAGGTGACCATGAGCAAGATCTAGTACTGTCCATCTATAAGCTTTTGGGACCAATAGTTGTTCCTCCAAATCCTCCCTTCTTTTTACCACTTTCAACAATAAATGTGATGTCTGGCTCCACCAATTTATCATTGATAACCTTTACATTTTTTCCTGGCTCTAGTAAGGGTAGGATCTTTTAACTGCTCAGCACCAAACTGATCGTTCCTTACTTCAAGATCAAGCAAATTGTCACTGAGGAGGTCTTGTCTCTCTGGACTGCTCTGACTCTCTCCTAACAAATCACTGTGGTCAGCTTCCTCAGATTCCCCAGTCATGACAGAAAAGGGAAACATGTCATCAGAAGCCTCACTTAAAGGCATACACCCTTCAGTATCAGGATTTAGGTCATTACCTTCAGGCTGGGCACAAGCAAGTTTATGTTCCCACAACTACCAGAAATGTGGACCCCCTCCCCATGATGACACCATGCATTAATAGGGGCACTAAACCCACCATTAATTTTACTGCACCAAACTGGGTATTTATGTCAACCATAGCAGTGTGAGTGTCCCCATGTATGCAGCAATGTTCTTCACCAGGCATTTTCTGGGATTTACCAAATCTGATTTAACTAGGGTGACTAGACTGCCTAATAATGAGTCTAATAATGCACTCACATTTTTACCTTCCACTGTAATAGTGCACATTTTTTTCTCAATCCCATTATCTGGTAATGCAGCATATGCAAGCTGAGCATAAAAAGACATATTGTGGTTTATATGTGAGGCATCACATTGCATTGGTTCAGCATACATCTAGTAATTAAAAACAATATGACTAATTATGAGCAAATTTCTCAAAAATTTGATTCAGTCGGTTTGTCAAATTTTTCGAAAAGATTTGATTGTGCCTTGCAGTAACACTCATAGGGAGTCTGCTGTGGTAGCGAAACAATACTGTGAGTCAATATGACACGCAGATGGCAAGAGTTACTCTTAGATTCAATGCACACTTCACTTATTTGGGCAGTTATGGGGCCAAATCTGATCAAGTAACTCAAGTGTGAATGTTGAGGTGGCAGCAGCATGAGACCACAGAGTGGCCCAGTTGACAGAGTGGTGAGCTGGCAGAAGCATGAGGAGACCACTGAGTGGTGAGGTGGCAGCAGCATGGGGAGACCACAAAGTGGTGAGGTGGAAGCAGCATGGGGAGACCACAAAGAGGCCCATAGTAGCTGAAGCAGGTAGCCAGAAGAACCAGGTCTCTTTTGTCAAGATTTGGGTGAGGCACCATGGATCTGATGCATCTGATTCATCAGGCATTAGTGTGTGGAAATCCTGGATGATCCATGCCTGAATTATCTTGACAAAGGTCAGTCTCTCCACATTTTGGGTGTCTCTATAGTAGTTCAGTTTCTCCTCCCTCTCAGCGAGTGTTAAAAAGGCCCCCATTTTGGACTGGTAGCGAGGATCTAACAAGGTGGAGAGCCAGTAGTCATCCCGAGAGGTGACAATTTGGCTGTCACTACACAAGCAAATGAGCATGCAGTGGGCCATTTGCGCAAGTCACTCAGAGGGACTCCCTGCCTCCATCTCCAATGCATGCTGCCACAGTGTGTCTGGGTCATCCACCTCGTCTTCCTCATCTCCCTGTAGCTCCTTTGGCTGCTCCTTCACCTCCTCTCCTGTCACCTGTGTTGAAAAACCACCCAGACATTCATTTGAGCACATTACCTTTATTTCCTTTCAATACACCCCGTAAATGGCTGTAGTACAATGTAACTACACCGCAGAACGGCAATTAAGACAAATAATTTTTCCTATTAATACACCCCAAAAAAAGAAATATTACAATCACAATTCACCACAGAATGGCTAATAAGACGTACGTATCTTGCCTATTAATACACTCTGTAAATGGCTGTAGTACAATGTTAATTCACCACTAACCAGCAATTATGACTTATATTTTTTCTTTTCTTTTCCTATTAATATACCCCCCCAAAAAAAAGTCAAACAATGTAAAATCAACACAGAATGGCTACTAGGAAGGAGGTATATTTCCTATTAATACACCCATAAATGGCTGTAGTACAATGCAACTTCACCGCAGAACAGCAATTATAACATATAGTTTTCCCTTTTTTTCCCTAATAATACCCCCCCAAATAAATAAATAAATAAAGTAAATAAAACAATTTAAAATCAATGCAGAACGGCTAATAGGAGGTACATATCTATGCTATTAATAATCCCCTTAAATGGCTGTATCACAGAACTTGCACCTCAATCACAAGCAAGGTTTGCTGGAATTAGTGATGTATCAAATAGTGCAAACAACCTAAAACATTAATTACAATAATTGGATCCCCAATTATTGCAGCAAGGTGTAATAGAATAGCTCCTATTACTCAGGCTGCACCCTCTCCTATTAGTCCCTGCTCTCTCCCTAGAAGTGTGCATGATGCCTCCCTATCCTTTCCCTACACTACACTATGAATAATCTTTTCCTGAACTTGTAAATTGTTTTTTCAGCACAATGAAGTCTTTCCTAGCATTGTCCCTAATGTCTGCTGACATCTTTCCCTGCACTAGGTACACTGGAAAATGGTTGAATCCAAGATGGTTGAGGCTATTTATAGGGCTGTGACATCACAGGGGCCGGCTGGCTGCTAATTGGCTGCATGCATGGCATTGTGGGCGATCCCTCATCCCCAAAGTTCTTTGCTTCATGTCCTAACATATGCAACAGTCATTTTAGGAAAAAATGAGATTCGTTACCACGAAGCTTGAGAAAATCTGAATTCGGTGCAAATCAAATTTTTCCTAAAATTCGGATCGAATTCCACTTTGTCAACTTCGATTCGCTCATTTCTAATAATTATCCTTTCTTTTGAATCCACTTTCATAATATTGGCAACCCATCCTCAGATCTGTAAGGTCCAACTCCCAGCATCACAACCAATTATCTGCTTGAAGGGTCCACGGAGCTTGTGGGAGCTCTGGGTTCTCTTCATTGTTTACCTGCACATTGTCTACATTGTAGCAGCAGTACAGGGTAATTACAGCCTTTCGTCCCATACACTTGAAGCTATAATTACCCTGCACTGCTGTTACTATGTAGATGGGGGCAGGTAAGCATTGAAGAGGACACAAAAGCTCAGTGGCCTCTTCTAATAGTTGTTTGAAAGGGGGTACTGGGTGCTGTACCCAAAACTGTCTGATACTGATGCCCTATCAAAAACTGAATCAATACTACATGTTTGAATCCAGCCTTAGAAATAGTTAAACTCAATGTGCATGACAACAATTACAACTAATTATCGTATTTTTAGGCCTATAAGACGCACCAGCCCATAAGACGCACCTAGGTTTTAGAGTAGGAAAATAAGAAAAAAATATTTTTCATCAGATCCTCTTATCAGACTGCCCATAAATTTCAGGACATCACATCAGACCCCCATATCAGCCCTCCATGTCAGAACTCCATCAGCCCTCCATGTCAGACCCCCAACAGACCTCAGATCAGCCCACTATGGCCCCATATCAGCCCACTGTGCCCCCATATCATCTCACTGTGCGCCCGCCAGACCTCAGATCAGCCCACTGTGCCCCCATCAGACCTCAGATCAGCAGAATGTGCCCCCATCAGACCTCAGATCAGCAGAATGTGCCCCCATCAGACCTCAGATCAACAGTATGTGCCCCCATCAGACCTCATATCAGCAGAATGTGCCCCCATCAGACCTCAGATCAACAGTATGTGCCCCCATCAGACCTCAGACCAGCAGAATGTGCCCCCATCAGACCTCCGACCAGCATATTGTGCCCCCATCAGACCTCAAATCAGCGTCTTGTGCCCCCATCAGACCTCAGAGCAACGTCTTGTGCCCCCATCAGACCTCAGATAAGCATCTTGTGCCCCCATCAGACCTCAGATCAGCCCACCCAGCCACTTATAATAATCTTACTTACCTGTCCTGCGCTGCCGCTGCCCTCCGGTCCCGCGCTCCTCTCTCTTCCCTGCCGGCGCGCACTATAACCTCACGCTGACGCTGCAGCATCAGGTCATAGTGCGCGCCGGCAGGGAAAAGAGCGGAGCGCGGGACCGGAGGGCAGCGGCAGCGCAGGACAGGTAAGTAAGATTATTATAAGTGGCTGGGTGGGCTGATCTGAGGTCTGATAGGGGTCCCTACGTACAAGTGAGCGCTTCCTTATGGAAGCGCTCACTTGTATTCGCCCTATAAGACGCACCGCATTTCTCCCCCTACTTTTGGGGGGAAAAAAGTGCGTCTTATAGGGCTAAAAATACGGTACTTTACTTTTAGTTATTTTACATCATTTTTGTAATAAAGATCGTGTTTTCAGCTCTGGTTTTGTCAGTAAAATCCACAGCTTAGGCAAGAACATGCAAACCACTATCCCATTGCCTGAAGCCAATATAGCAAATACCTCCACACTGACCATACTTTTACCCTTACTGCTCACATAAGCTGGGATAGCGCAGATCCAGACACTGAAGAACACCAGCATGCTGAAGGTGATGTACTTGGCTTCATTGTAGATATCTGGTAATGTCCTCACCAGGAAGGCTAGAATTAAACTGACAGCAGCCAAGAGCCCCATATAACCCAACATGAAATAAAAGGCCAGTCTTGATCCCTCATTACACTGAATAATGATCTTTCCAGTGTATGTGTCCATGTCTAACTCTTGAAATGGAGGAGAAAATGACAACCAAAGTATTCCATTCATGACCTGAAAAGATGAGACAATCAATGCAACAGAGTTGGGGAGTTTAACACCAACCCATGTTCTCCAGGAGCTTCCAGGATTGGTGGCTTTGAAAGCAATGCAAACCATGATGGTCTTGGCCAAGATAGATGACAAGACTACAGTGAAGATGATTCCAAAGGAGATGTGACGGAACATGCAGGTTGTGTCCACCGGTTTACCAATGAAGAGGAATATACAGAATAAACTTAGCTTGAGAGAGATGAGGATAATGAAGCTGAGGTTACGATTATTAGCTCTGACAACTGGAGTATTCCGGAAAGTGATAAATATTCCGATGATAATAGCAATTATTATACAGGAAAATACAGAAAGTATTGATAAAACATAAGCTAATATGTCATTTTTATAGGAAAGAAAGTCAATGGTTTTTGGAACACATTTGTCTCTTTTTTCATTTGGCCATTCGTCATGTGGACACTTCTCACAGTCTTCTGCATCTATGAAATATGAAAAATAACAAAAATGTGTACATTTTAGGTAACTTGGATGGAGTGATGAAGAAATAATGTTAATAGAAAAGAGATGAGCAAACTTCTTGAAATGTGTTTTGTGTACAATTTGTCAACATTTTAAGAAAAATTCGTCCCCAAATCAATTGTTTGTGAATCAAAGTTGCTTCTATTGCCCTGAAAATTGGTAAGTGACACCTTCTAGTCTTCTAGGACTCAGATTATTTATGCAAAGATGTTATGTCTTTTTCTTAATTTGTATTATTTGTATTGCATTTTTTTCTCTCCTCTCCCTTTAAGCTCTTGAACACAATGACAACAATAGCAAATAATAGTGACACTGACATAAATAGGTATGGGTAAGTGCATAGTTGTCAGTGTTAACAGCCTGTTTTAAACACACAGCGCGCAGTCACACCTGTTTTGCGTATTAATATTACAAAGCTCCAAACTATTGCCCCTTATTGGGGGCAGAAATTGTTTAAACACACAGCAGCAAAAAGACTTCGACTTGTTGGGGCCATAATCCAAAAATTAGGCTTCAACGTGGACAGGCCCCGACCTTTGTTTATACACATACATAATGTCAGAAGAAAGAGAGGCTTGTTCTAAACAAGTCTAGAAAAATTCTCTTTTTTTATTGGAAGCAGCAGTACAGGGTGGATGTGGAAAGGGTATGGATATAGTGGCATGTGGCAGCATTTTCAGCATGAAACAGACATGGCAGTAGATGTGTGTAGTAGTTGTGGAAGTTGCAGTAGAGGCAATAGTGTCTTAGCACCCCCTGCCACCCTGAAAACCCTCTCTGAGATGATAGTGGAGGCTGGGCAAGAGATAATAGAGAGAACAAATTGGGCCAGACTGGCCCTTTGTCCTAGTCTTCCTGTCCAAAGCCCATGGGGTCAGGGAACACAGTATGCACCAGAGAAAAAAAAATTATAAAAAAATGACATCAGGCTAGAAGTACTAATATCATTCAGCAAAATTACATTTGGTTGAAGTCACGGAAGTGCACCACATTTGTAGAACAAGACAATTTATACTTTTATTTGTCTGGCCATAAGTCCAACATGCAACACAGGCCAGAAACATTTCATTTAGGTAAAGGAGCAGAAGTGTGCCACATTTGCTGAACAGTGAGACACTTTATACTTTTGCACGCCTGGCCAGGAGTCCAACACACAGCATGGGCCAAAAAAAAAAATTTTGGTAGAAGTGCAAAATTGCAGCACAATTCCTACAACTAAGTTTTACAGTAAATAGTAACTGCACCTCCAGAAACTTGGCCAGGTAGGGGTTCAGCTTGAACACAAGCTAATTTGAGAATAGTGGCCACACATTCTGTTATGGATATCTCATGATGTAGTGGAGGACAAGGAGGAGGAGTCAGAGCTGGAGAAGGAGGACAGATTGAGAATGCTGGCCAGTTCAATTTCCCACAGGATCCAGTGATGCCGCCTCATGTGCTGCAATCCAGTTCTGGTACCTATGTTTGTGTTTGAATGCCCACAGCTAATTTAAAAAAAAGATGAACAAAGAAAAAAGAACGCTTCTGCTTGCTGAAGAAACTTTCAACTGCATAGTCTTGGTATATCCATTTATTTGTGCAGAATAGCAAAGCATTTCATGGCTGGACCAGCCCCATCATCACACATGCTTGAGAAGTCTCCCTTTTTTTTGTTTCTTTTCGTACTCTTCAATCGGATTATGTTTGGTGAGACATCAAGTCAGCAGCTTAAGCTAGCCCTTTGTTGACACATCGGATTGTTGTATGTCTAGCAAAACACCCCAAGGTGAGTGGTATTCATATCTTGCCAATTTGTCTTTTCATTAGGTGTTGCCCTATGTGCCTTCTGTGTACTTTTCTATATGTTTGTATTTTTTCAGATGGCTCATTTTAATCCTGTGAAAGTAAATGGATACTGTACCCCACAGTAGAGGGAGGCTCCAGGTCATGCAGTCCTTCTAAGTGCCCGCTATGACTTCTCTAAGGTGCTGCCTCTACCACCACCATGGCTACAAGTGCCAGTACTACCACTACTACTGGCTGTATGTTTGGTGCTGATACCATTCACATTCTGACTGTGGAAGCATAAGGCATGGGCCTTTCGTTTTGCAGTCTTCCTTTTTCAAGACATTTTATTGTGAAGCCTATGAAAAGTAATTAATTTCAGATAATTAAACAATGGTCTCAAAATTGCAAAGAGGTGCAATGAAATGTCACAAATCCTTTCCCTAATACAAACACATTGTACACTGGTATTGACAAATTACACCCCTTAATATACCGCAAATTCCTAAATATTTTCTACCTATAATCTTCTAATACTGTGCCTATCACCTGTTCTCTTCATGTAATCTTCTTATAGTGTCCCTCCCTATCACCCATTTTCTCCCTATAATATTCTTACAGTATATTGTCCCTAGCTCAGGATATCAGTCTGGAAAAGGCAGAGCCACAACAAAGCTTTCTGCCAGGTCACAAGTACAAAACAGCATGATATTCTGCTCGCTCTGCACAGGCAACTCCCTGCCCGCTGCCCCCCTGACTGGCTGATCTATGTTACATATATAGATACAGCTGGCAGGGTTGCCAACCGTCCGTAGATTCATGGACAGTCTGTAAAAATAGGGTGTCTATGAGTCTTCTTCAGTACTCATGACACATTTGCCCTGAATACTGTGGAACCATGCAGACGCCACCTACAATGTACTGTACAATAGGCCACAGGCCTCTTCCAGGCCAGCCTGCAGCCTAACATTACAGTACCTCTGTCTCGGCGCAGGCAGCTCACCACGCTCTGAAGTCATCACGAACGTGCAGACGCGATGACATTATCATGCTACGTCACATGCCACCAGACAGAGGTACTGTACGTTAGGCTGCATCATGGACAGTGGCATGGAGAAGGAATCAGGTAAGTATTTAATTTTTGTTTTCAGTTCACTGCTGAGACACGGGGGCACAATGGTGACTATCTGAACTAAAGGGGGCTATCTAACTTCTGGGGGCACTATGGGGACTATCTGAACTAAAGGGGGCTATCTAACTTCTGGCGGCACTATGGGGACTATCTGAACTTACAGTTTCTCTTCTAAAGAAGCACACTGGTTTACTATGGACCCTGACTCTCTGGACTTAATTCCCATCGTGGTGCACCACACATTACCATCCCTTCTAGAGAGCAGCAACACGTTGTGGCACCTTGATGGTGTCCGTGAAACCCAGCATAGCTTTGGGGCCAGCCCAAACCTGACCAATGCATAATGTCCCAAGCTGAGAGGCCATTCTGAGCTCACTACTGATATTGCAATTGTAACCGAAATTAGACACACAAGAAAATGAGATTAGGGTCTTACAGGGACAGTGTTAGGAATACTACTGTGTGTATGAACACAAACAGGTATCTGCCCCATTAGGGCATAATTTATGGATAACTTTTTCAGAATAAGCCACTGCTTTTTCCAACAATACCATACTAATTTTTGGACACTTTGTTCAGAATACATGCCATTGCTTCTTCCGTTACCAACAAGTATGTATAAACACAGACAGGTATCTGCCCCAATAAGGCATTTTTTTTATTTTACAAAGCAGAACAAGGTCAACATTGCAATATGTTAAACATACTCTGTCAATTACGTATTTTCTCTTAGGGATGTATGCCAATGCCACTCTGATATTACTAATGCTGTTGTTAGGTTAAAGAGCTTGAAAGGGTAGAGAGAGGCAGAGACTAAAAAAAAAATGAGAAAGACAAGAGAAAAAAATAGGGAATATAGGGAATCTCAGAGTGTCATACAGCAATTTTAAGGCCAATTGGAACAGTTTTGATGTGGGTCAAATCTATTGATATCCTATTTGTTAGAATCACACTCAAATTGAATTTCAAGAAATTCACTCATCTCTGTCTACAGCACACTCAGAACCTTATCCAAGTACAGAATCACTAGGATTCTAGATGAGAAGGTCCCTAACCTGGTGGAAAGATTCACCCTTCAGTATATCACAAGAGACAACACTCAGCTAGGCTGGACACCATTCATTCTCTGGGTCCCTCCAAAGAACAGAGCAATCTCTTAAAATCAAGAAAGAATAGACCAGGCAATGTATAATGCTCTCCTTTGAAAGAGACATTCAAATTGGGAAAGGAAACTAAGTGACTCCCACCACCATGTGTATTGCGGCTACTCAAAGTCAACGCTTAGTCTTTTAAACAAGCATCAAGATATAACTCGTATAATAGGCAAGCTAGTATATAATCTGGGCAGAAAAAATTGGTTTAGCTAGCTGAGAGGCCTTTTTCAGGAGTCTGGTGAGGGGGGGTACACTTTTTCATTATGGAGAGTGCCAGATGAGAACATTACCGGTTGGCTGGCCTATTCTCCCGTTTTCTAGGACTCATATTTTTTCTCTGATTTGTAAAATCAGAGAAAGAAACATTAGAGTGTTATATATCAGTTCTCAGGGCATTTGAAGAAGATTTGATTTGCATAGAATGGATTCAGACCCAAACAGACATCTTTTTCTACCTGCTTTGAATTCTTAGGGTACATCTACATGTAATGGGAAAAAAAAAACTGTGGAAAAGTCCACTGTGGATTTTGCAGCAGATTTGTGGCAAAAACTACCACAAAAACCATGGGCAGGATTTATGGTACACTCAGGGATTCCAAGCTTGTAAACCTCCACAAACCTTGATTGGCATAGTTTTTTCTCTACTTAATGTTATGTATTTTTAAGCATCTACAATCCCTTTTCCTGTTAGGGTTAAACTGTACATTTTCTAGATAAGTAAAATAATATACCAGATATATTGGAAAATTTTCCTTCGGAGCATAAGATGCAGTCATAGCAGCAAATGTGAATACTTTCCTTCACAGTTTTTCTGGAGCCTGGAAGACACGTTTCTGAGCATCGACTGTAAGGTTTCTATGACCCAAAAAGAAGAAAAAATATTTGGTATAAGGACACGTGGCCTCTGAAGAGCTATTCAATGCACCTATGGCATCAAGTTTTAAGAAGTGTTGCAGTCCTTATGGAGGTTAAAGGGAGTCTGTCACCAACTTTGACACTGCTTATATTGTGTTCTTGCACATGCACACACGATAATAAAGGTACCTTCCTTGTTTTGGTCCAATTATGTAAAGCTGCAAAAACGAGGTTATAATGGTATGCAAAAGAGGGCTCACAAGTACCCAAAGTGGCGTTCTTGCTGGAAGTGGCTAGGCTGCTAGGCGTTTTGCGTGCCTAACTCCTCCTCAGTGTATCATCTGGCCAGCCCTTTCATAATCTTTGTGCACAGTTAACTGCCGAGCCCGGGCATGCAATGTCCAATGACCACTGAGGGCATGGGCTTCGTTTGCAGCAGTGCACATGAGCTGGATACTAGCAAAGATGGAGGAGGCAGAGTTGGGAGAGACAGCAGTGATCAGCATCAATGTGGTAATCTGAGTGTGCATGCCCGAGCCCGGCGGTGATCGGTGCATGTGCGGGATCTCGGGAATTGGAAAGGATGACGTAACATGAAAGGTCTTGGCATATGATACACTGGGGAGGAGTTAGGCTCTCAAAAAGGACCTGGGCACTTGCAAGCAAGAACGCTGCCTCTGGGCACTTGCAAGCCATCATTTGCACACCATTATAACCTTGATTTTGCAGCTTTACAGAATTGGACCAAAACAAGAAAGGTACCCTTTGTGTGTGTGTGTATGAACACAATGTAAGCAGTGCTAAACATGAACAGTTGGTGACAGACTTCCTTTAATGTGTTTGTATGTAAAGTAAGAAAAAAAGACTTCTCGGGATTGTAGAATTGATGACCTTTCCTTAAAGGGATTCTGTCATCACGATTTTGAGTTTTTAAGTTATTTATACCACTGGATTCAGCTGATTATAAGCATCTCCAAAACGTTATTGTTATAGGGCATAGATGAAGATCTGATGTTAAAAATACCTTTTTTATCAACTGTCAATCTCTTACTTAAGGAGCCCAAGGGGATGTGCCAGCGATGTTGGAGCCCGGCCACGATTCGGTTGGAGCCCAGGACCGCCCACCTCATTAATATTCACTTCACTGCTTCAAGCAGTGAAGCTCCGGCGCGGCTGTAATCCCGCACAGGCGCAGTACATCCTGTGAAGCCGTTGCCCGCAGACCGCATGGGCGCAGACCACTTAACCCCTTAGTGACCACCCATACGCCTTTTTACGGCGGTCACTAAGGGGCCTTAGGCTGGGCCGCCGCTTTTTCACGGCGGCCCAGTCTAAGCGCTGCACGGGTCTCCCGTGCAGCGGGGAGCACGGGCCCGGCTCTCACATGAAAGCCGCGGCCCTGCTCTAACAGCCCGGACCGGCAGGAGTGCCGTTCCGGGCTGTTTAACACTTTACATGCCGTGGGCAATGGCGCCCGCCGCATGTAATGTGCTGACAGAGGGAGCGGTCTCCCTCTGTCTCCCATCGGCACCCTGCAAAAGCGATCGCAGGGTGCCGATGTGTGGGAAGGCTGGCAGGGGTCTGATCTAGGCCCCAGACCAGCCTTGAGTAGATTACCAGCAGGCTGCGCCTCTCTGGCGCCACCTGCTGGTCAAAGTATGAATAGCATTGCCATTAAAATGCAATGCACTATAGGGATAATGCATTGCATTTTAAAGGCAATCAGAATACTGTTTGTTATAGTCCCTCTGTGGGACTATTAAGTGGTAAAAAAAGTTAAAAAAAAAAACACATTATTCTATTAAAAAAATCCCATAAAAAAAAAATTACTCTTTTTTTCCATTGAAAATAAGCTTTTCAATGAAAAAAATTGCAAAAAAAAAATCAAAAATCTCCCCCATATGTTTGGTATTGCCACGTCCGTAACGACCCGTACTACATAAATATCACAAAAATTAACCCCTACGGTAAACACAATTAAAAAAAAAAAAAAAAAAAAAAGACAATTGCTAATTTATTCTTAGTTGCCACCAAAAAAACGTTATAACAAGCGATCAAAAAGCGTCATTTACTCAAAAAGGATACCAATGAAAAGTACAAGTTGTCCCGCAAAAATGAAGCCCTGACACAACTCCATAGAAAGAAAAATAAAATAAAAAATTGTTCTTGGGAATCAGCAATGCAAAAACTTTTTTTTTCTTTTAAAAAAAGGATTTTATTGCAAAAAAGTAGTAAAACGCAAAAAAAAATATATGTATTTGGTATCATTGTAATCGTACTGATCCATAGAATAAATATATGTTGTAATTTATACTGAAAAATGATCGCCGTAAAATTTATAATGTAAAAACGCAGTGGTGGTATTGCAATTTTTCCCATTTCCCTCCCAGAAAGAGTTAATCAAAGTTAATCAGAAAGTTATCTGTACCCCAAAATGGCGCCATTAAAAACTACAACTTCTCCCGTAAAAAATAAGCCCTCATACATCTATATAGACGGAAAAATGAAAAAGTTATAGCTCTTGGAACGCGACGATGAAAAAAGAAAAAAAAAACGCTTGGTCACTAAGGCCAAAAACAGGCTGGTCACTAAGGGGTTAATGTACTGCGCCTGCGCGGGATTACAGCCGTGCCGGAGCTTCACTGCTTGAAGTAGTGAAGTGAATATTAATGAGGTGGGCGGTCCTGGGCTCCAACGGAATCGCCGTGGCCGGGCTCCAACATCGCTGGCACATCCCCTTGGGCTCCTTAAGTAAGAGATTGACAGTTGATAAAAAAGGTATTTTTAACATCAGATCTTCATCTATGCCCTATAACAATAACGTTTTGGAGATGCTTATAATCAGCTGAATCCAGTGGTATAAATAACCTGATTCTGACCTTTTTCTATTAACCAGACACCCTCCTCTCTTCTGAGCGGGGGGTGCCTGGTTTAGTCCCATTGACTAACATTATGCTCGGGTGCTCGGCCGAGCACTCGAGCAACCCCTAGTGCTCGGCTAGAGCACCAGAGCATACGAGCACAGAGGTGCTCACTCAACACTAGTGGTAACAGCAGTAAGAGTGATGGGCCAGAGCTACCAGTGACAAATAGTGGTTGTGTTTTGACCAGCAACTCAGCTGTCCTTGAATGGTTGAATCGGTCTTCTACTTCATCGCAAGTGACATCAGACACCCCCAGCCAGGAGTCGGTGGATTCCTCTGACACTACACTTAGTTGGCATGGTCCAGGAATAAGCTCTGTGCCCCCACCTGTCCTGAACCTGCCTCTGTCATTTTCTGTTCCATCAGCTTGAGAAGTATTGTATGCCGTTGACACGGCTCTGCTTTTTGGCGAGGATGAGGTTCTAGAAGACTGCCCATCCAAGATCTGGAGGAGAGATCTGCTGCTTCCTCCGGTAGGAAAGTAGTGACAATGAGAGCTGCCTGGTAGGTGGTATTGCAAGCGGTCAGGCACGTGGCCCTGAGAATGGTGAGGGTGACATCAGTGACATGCAGACAGTAGTGGATGATGATGTAGCCAATCCCAAGTGGGAGCCGGGTGAGGAGAGACCATCATCATCATCAGGAGAAGAGTGTGGCAGCTTGTGCACAAGGCAACGGCTGAGCCAGCAGGATGGTAGCGTGGCTGTGAGTCAGCAGGGTTGGAGCAGTGAGCGGTGTGGAGTCAAACTTCCCCAGGGTAGACCGCCCACTAGGCAGATATCTACCTGTACGGAAATAAGTAGTGGTGTATGGATTCACGGAGGGAGTGGTAGCAGGCAGTCAGCATAGAATGTTGGTTGGAAAATGCCATACTCAGCTGTGTGGGAATTTTTCATCAAGTCGCCGGAGGCTGTCAGCATGGCCATATGCAGAATCTGTGGGCAGAAGGTGAAGCGTGGTCAGGATGCCAATGTTGGCACCATGGACCTGTGTCAACACATACAACATCACCATAAAGTGATCTGAGAAAACGCTGGTGCTAATGTAGTAGTACCGCCTGATGCAGCAACCGATGCATCACCCAGTGACCCACACCTATTCTCCAGAAGTCAAGGCTCCACCGCCTCAGCAGAAGGGAGCTGTTTTTCCTTCCCATCATCTACTAGTCCTGATTCTCCTGCTCCTCCTTGTGACTCATTTAGTTGGCAATCGATCACAGAGACAATTGTAAATAGAAAACAGTATAAGTGCACTCATCCAATGGTGCAAAACTGAACGTGCTCCTGGCCAAGTTGCTGGTACCAAAGTCCCTCCCTTTCCATGTGGTGGACTCTGTACCTTTCAGAGAACTGATGGCTTGTGCCAAGCCAAGGTGGAGAGCCCCAAGCCGTCATTTCTTCAAAAAAAAAGGCAGTACCAGCCCTGCATGCTTATGTTAAACAGACAATGGGCCAGTCCTTGAGCCTGTTGCCGTCTGCTAAAGTGCATGGCATCGCCAACATGTGGAGCTGTAACTACAGTAAAGGACAATATGCCTCACTGGGTAAATGTGATTCCTGCCCAGCCACACCAGCAACTTAGCCAGGTGACGGCACTGCCGCCTCCAAGTTCTCAAGCTGTGGGTCCTGCACCAATGTCCTGCTCTGCCTCCTCATCCTCCACCATGTCCTCAGCATCCACTGCAGGCACAATTCAGAGTGCTCCTCCAGAATAACACCTGTGTAGAGCATGGCAGTGTCACACTGTTCTACACCTGTTTTGCCTGAACAAACTGAGTCACACAGGGGAAGACCTGGTCCATGTCATTTATCAAGAAATCAAATGGTGGCTTTCTCCTTGAAAAACTCAAATCGGAACGATGATGACCGACAATAGGAGGAACATGATGTGGGCGCTGAGTCAAGAAGGGCTGAGCTATGCACTCTGCATTGTGCATATGGTTGTAAAGTGGTTCCTGAAGTCTTCTACCCATCTACAAGACATACTGAAAATGGTCAAGAAACTTTGCATGCACTTCAGCCACTCGTACACCGCAAAGCACACCCTCCTTGAGATACAGTGGCAGAACGGCATCCCTCAACATAGGCTGATATGCAAAATTTACATGTGCTGGAACTCCACCCTCTATATGTTTGACTGACTATATGAACAGAGAAAGGCCATAAACGATTTCTTGATGATAAAGGCAGACATAGGTACTCCCCCCTTAGCAAGTGGCAGCTCATGTGTGACACCTGCCATTTGCTTGGGCCCTTTGAGGGGGCAGCCTTATTTGTCAGTTGCCAGGACAACAGGATGAACAACTTCATGCCACTGCTTCATGTCCTGCAACAGATGCTGCTAAACCTGGTTGGTCAGGGGAGTGGAGACGTTGGCACTTATATGTCATGGCCATATGAGAACTGTGGGGGCTGAACTGGAGGAGGAGGAGGACATTTTAGCACATGCAATGTGTAGCGAAATGGGTGGTTATTCAACACAGGTGACAGGAGAGGAGGAGCAGGATAGCCAGAGGAGCTACAAGGAGATAAGGCAGATAACCCAGAGACACCATGGCAGTATGCAGTGGAGATGGAAGCAGAGAGTCCCTCTTAGTCACTTGCACAAATGGCCCAGTGCATGCTCATTTGCCTGTGTAGTGACAGCCGAATTGCTGAGAGGGAGGAGAAACTGAACTACTATAAAGAAACCCAAAATCTGGAGAGACTGACCTTTGTCAAGATGAATCAGGCGTGGATCAGCCAGGATTTCCACACACCAATGCCTGATGCATCAGATTAGATCATCCATGGTGTCTCACCCAAACCTTGACAAAAGAGACCTGTTTTTTTCTGGCTACCTGCTTCAGCTACTATTCTGATGCTGGTACCCGCCTGATGCCACACATCTGCTGCCAGGTGCTCCTTCTGCCACTGTCCATCTTCACCTGGTACTGGTATTTCCACCCACCTCCCCACTCTGTTACTGGTACACTGTGTGGTCTCTTTATGCTGCTGCTACCTAACCACTCTGTGGTCTCCTCATGCTGCTGCCACCTCATCACTCTGTCATTGGGCAACTCTCAGGTCTCCTCATGCTGCTGCCACCTCACCACTCTGTCACTAGGGCACTCTGTGGTCTCCTTATGCAGCTGCCAGCTCACTAGTATGTCAGTGGGACACTCTCAGGTCTCCTTATGCTGCAGCCACCTCCGCACTTTGTGGTCTCCTCATGCTGCTGCCACCTCATCACTCTGTCACTGGGCCACTCTGTGGTCTCCTCATGCTGCTGCCACCTCACCACTCTGTCGTCTCCTCATGCTGCTGCCAGCTCATCACTCTGTCACTGGACCACTCTGTGGTTTCCTCATGCTGCTGCCACCGCAACACTCTGTCACTGGGCCACTCTGTGGTCTTCTGATGCTGCTTCCACCTCAGTACTCTGTGACTGGGCCACTGTGTTGACACAATGCTGCTGTCTGAGCATGAGCCACTGAAAGGGTGGGCATCCCTGTGTCCGTCCAGGCCCTGTGCCGGACGGAGGACAGGGAGCCAGGTCCAGGGTGGCTAAAGGTCCAGTTTTAGGCCAGACAGTCTGGCTTTCAGATTCCCTGTCCTAAGGGATGTCCTTTTGAACAGCTAAATCTCAGACAGCAGAACTGTGCAGTCTGAGCATGAGCTGCAGGGAGAAATTCACCCTCCTCCCAGCCCTGCAGCTGGCAGATGTTGATTTTTACTTTCATTTTTTCAATCCCAGTCGGCTGAGGAGTGGGAGTTGGCATTACCTGACTGGGTGAGGGCATGGCCTAGAGGGGCATGGGGTCGATGCCATGGTAATTTATGAGGAAACACAGTGGGTAGCAGTGGAAGAAAACATCTTTTACTACTACTGAACAGTAAATATGTGAAATTTACATTATATTAGCTAATGATTGATGATGACTTAGTCTAAAACATAAGTTATATTTATGGTAACCGGAATATCCCTTTAACAGTGTCATCCACAGCGCTCTGCCCCTTTAAAGCTGACCTATAGAAGTGAAGGAAAATCGCTGGGTTGTTATGGAAACCTGGTGTGAAACCGGTGTGTGTGGAGACTAACAGCCTGTGAGCTTCTATTGGCTGATAAGGGTCACATGACCAGGCTTCTATTGGCTAATGTATTTTTTGGGAATATCTCAGGAACGGTACGTCCTAGAGAGCTGAGACCCGGTCTAAAACCTTACCGGACACCTCATGTACATGTGTGCCAAATTTCATGATTGTAGCTTGCGACAATGCAGATTCCTTTTTCATACACACATACATACATACACTCAGCTTTATATATTAGATTGGATAGACTCCATTTTGAAAATTTTCTTTACAAAGGTGCGTTAGATTTATTATCAGGCGTCAGGATCCTCCGGGTTTTGTTACTATGAAGATGGGGAAGTATCCCCCTCTGCCTCTCTCTTTTGATGGGACTTTCTCTAACACTTCTTTTTGAATAAATTCCTCCAGAAGTTGGAAAATAACCAGATTTTTTACTTTGTTCACCAAGTACCGATCTTCAGGAAATTCTTTGTAATTGTGGGCTGGACCCATGTGTCTGAACGTGTTTTTAACCATTCTGAAGATAATCTTTTGAGTCTCCCTCCCACCGGTGGTAGCTTGGCGTCATAAAGCTGGACTCTTGGGATTAGATGTCTTTCTTTTGAAAGAAGACGCAGGTTCTTTGCCACTTTTGTCTTAGGCACGAAAATTATGATGGGACATAGGAGATACAGTTTTCCAAGTTTGGAAGGATCTGAAAGTCCACTTCTTATTAGACCTTGGAAACAATACTCCTTTCTTTCATTTAGTGATTTGAGGATCCCTTCAAGCTGTGAACCAAATAAGGATGAAGGATATTTTAGACGGCTCATCTCCACCCCACTGCTTAATTCACATGGTGTGTCTGGCTGCATTTGATTGAGCAATGGACCTAGAAGAGAATTTTAGAATATCAACAGGAACATCACAAAGAAATTCTGCTGCAGATTTTAGAAGAGGATTTTTTTTTCTCTAGAGACACCATCTTCTAAGCTCTGAGTAAGCTGACTTAAAAGATTCTTAAGGCTCTAGCCTCTGGAGTCAAAAATGTAGCTGCCTTAGCTACTGTGATGGTAGAAGAATAATACACTTTTTTTAAGAAGGTATCAGCCTTGCAGTCCATGGGATTTTTTTCTTTAATAAACACGAGTCTTCAGTGGGAAAAACTGACGTTTTAGATAAGCATGCAACCGTGAAATCCACTTTAGGAAATTATTGCCAGTCCCTTATTGCTTTAAGGTGGAGTTTATAAGTTGACTTGAACCTAATACTGGGTTCTAATTTTTTTTCTGGTTTCTCCCAATTAGACTTGAACCAGCCTTGGGCAATTGGATGAGATGGAAGAACTCAGTCCTTGACTACAGAAAAATAAAACATCTGCTCCTTTTATGGTTTATGAAAAACATCCTTATCGGTCTCAATGGTAGCTTTAACCGCTTCAATAAGAGTAGTACTATTTTCTTTATTTAGTACATGTGAATCTTCAAGTGAGTTTTCTTCATCACAGGTATCAGACATAATTTCCCCCCAAAGATATACAGTGGGGAAAAAAAGTATTTAGTCAGCCACCAATTGTGCAAATTCTGCCACTTAAAAAGATGAGAAAGGCCGGTAATTGACATCATAGGTAGACCTTAACTATGAGAGACAAAATGAGAAAACAAATCCACAAAATCACATTGTCTGATTTTTAAAGAATTCATTTTCAAATTATGGTGGAAAATAAGTATTTGGTCACCTACAAACAAGCAAGATTTCTGGATCTCACATACCTGCAACTTCTTCTTTAAGAGGCTTCTCTGTCCTCCACTCATTACCTGTAGTAATGGCATCTGTTTGAACTTGTTATCAGTATAAAAGACACCTGTCCACAACCTCAAACACTCCAAACTCCACTATGGTGAAGACCAAAGAGCTGTCGAAGGACACCAGAAATAAATTTGTAGACCTGCACCAGGCTGGGAAGACTGCATCTGCAATAGGCAAGCAGCTTGGTGTGAAGAAATGAACTGTTGGAGCAATAATTAGAAAATGGAAAACATACAAGACCACTGATAATCTCCCTCGATCAGGGGCTCCACGCAAGACCTCACCCCATGGAGTCAAAGTGATCACAATAACTGTGAGCAAAAATCTCAGAACCACATGGGGAGCCCTAGTGAATGACCTGCAGAAAGTTGGGACCAACGTAACAAAGGCTACCATCAGTAACACACTATGCCGCCAGGGACTCAGATCCTACAGTACCAGACGTGTCCCCCTGCTTAAGCCAGTACATATCCGGGTGCATCTGAAGTTTTCTAGAGAGCATTTGGATGTTCCTGAAAAGTACTAGGAGAATGTCATTAGGTCAGATGAAACCAAAGAAGAACTGTTTGGTAGAAACACAACTCGTTGGGTTTGGAGGAGAGTGAATGCTGAGCTGCATCCAAAAAATACCATACCTACTGTTAAGCATGGGGATGGCAACATCATGCTTTGGGGCTTCTTGGGGATGCTTTGGGGCTTCATGGGGATGGCAACATCATGCTTTGGGCTTCTCTGCAAATGGACCAGGATGACTGATCCGTGTACATGAAAGAATGTATGTGAGATTTTGAGTGCAAACCTCCATCCATCAGCAAGGGCATTGAAGATGAAATGTGGCTGAGTGTTTCAGCATGACAATGATCCCAAACACACCGCCAGGGCAACGAAGGAGTGGCTTCGTAATTAGCATTTCAAGATCCTGGAGTGGCCTAGCCAGTCTCCAGATCTCAACCCCATAGAAAACCTTTGGAGGGAGTTGAAAGTCTGTGTTGCCCAGCAACAGCCCCAAAACATCACTGCTCTAGAGGAGATCTGCATGGATGAATGGGCCAACATACCAGCAACAGTGTGTGCCAACCTTGTGAAGACTTACAGAAAACGTTTGACCTCTGTCATTGCCAACAAAGGATATATAACAAAGTATTGAGATGAACTTTTGTTATTGACCAAATACTTATGTTCCACCATAATTTGCAAATAAATTCAGACAATGTGATTTTCTGGATTTGTTTTCTTTTTGTCTCTGATAGTTGAGGTCTACCGATGATGTCAATTACAGGCCTCTCTCATCTTTTTAAGTGGGAGAAATTGCACAATTGATGGCTGACTAAATACTTTTTCCCCACTGTATCAGAATCTGAAATTATTTCAGTATGGACAGGAGAGGGCGCTAGTCTCTTTTGCTTAAGAAGAGGAACAGTAGCAGACAAAGCAGATGTCATTTCCAGAAAAGTTGTTCCTTGAACCATGACAGAAATGAATTCACCTGACATTGCCTAGGGAGAGGCGCTTGTCATCTGCAAAGGAAAACTGAGTACATGAGCTGAGACTGCAGAGGGTAGACAATAATACCTTGCAGCTTAGAGGTTTCTGCTGCCTGGCAAAGGTGTAAGAACCACATGATGTGCATTTGAACATCTGAAATCTTGAAGATCTTGAAATATCCTGTGCGCTCTACCAGTAACCAAGTGCAGGAAGATTATGCACCTGAGCCTTACCTCATCAACAGCCATCTTAATACAACCAGTCCATCGAAGACACAAGTGCCAAATCTAGAGGATAGCGTTATAGAGATGAGGAACAAATACTCTGTATAGCATGCTCAAGAGGCACATGCCTTAGGCCAAAGAAACAGGTTAGCATCTGTATACAGCCGAGGAGGATTAAAAAAACAATATAATCTACCCCTCTATAGCACCTTAGGGACAGATCAAGTCAAAGGATTCATTTCAGAGAGTGAAACTTATATCCAGCGAAGAGACAAAAAAGTACTTTTATGTGTTCATTTAGTGCCCCTTCATGGGGGGGGGATCAGATAATTAATTGATTATTCACTGCTGGTAACCTGTGTCCCTTCTAGCCAGCAGATAATGAGTCATTAACCCTTCTGTGAGTGCTGCCAGAGGACGATACGGATATACAGTGCCTTGCGAAAGTATTTGGCCCCCTGGAACTTTTCAACCTTTTACCACATTTCAGACTTCAAACAAAAATATATAACATTTTAAATTTTTGGTGAAAAATCAAGTGGGTCACAATTGTGAAGTGGAAGGAAATTTATTGGATCATTTAAACTTTTTTTGTAATAATAAAACTGAAAAGTTAGGCGTGCAAAATTATTCGGCCCATTTACTTTCAGTTCAGAAAACTGACTCCAGAAGTTGATCTCTGATCTCTGAATGATCCAATGTTGTCCTAAATGACTGATGAAGAGAAATAGAATCCACCTGTGTGTAATCAAGTCTCCGTATAAATGCACCTGCTCTGTGATAGTCTCAGGGTTCTGCATCATGAAGACCAAGGAACACACCAGGCAGGTCCTGATACTGTTCTGGAGAAGTTTAAAGCCGGATTTGGATACCAAAAGATTTCCCAAGCTTTAAACATCCCAAGGAGCCCTGTGCAAGAGATCATATTGAAATGGAAGGAGTATCAGACCACTGCAAATCTACCAAGACCCGGCCGTCCCTCTAAACCTTCATCTCAAACAAGGAGAAGACTGATCAGAGATGCAGCCAAGAGGCCCATGATCACTCTGGATGAACTGCAGAGATCTACAGCTGAGGTGGGAGAGTCTGCTCCTATGTCTGTAGTTATGTATTTATCATTTCCACAGTCTTCCGTCCGGAGCCCCTATCTGGAGCTTAGGCGGGCCCTCCTTCCCCTCTTCTCACTCCCCCCCCCCCTTGTGTGCAAACCGCTAATGAGCGATGTCCCACCTGTGAGCTGTCTCCTCCTGACCGACCCTGACCCAGCCAGTGACATACTGCAACGCTGCTCATTCTCCTCTGTTTGCTGGTCACTCGCACTGCACTAGCCAATCAGCATTTAGTGCTGCAAAGCTCCTGCTGCTGATTGGCCAGTGTGCAAGTCGCAGGCTCAGCAGACAGCAGCAGAGCAGAGCAGAACTGTGCAGGCGGGTGGATGGGCAGGGAGCCAGTCTTGTGCTTACCACGCTTACGTCACACACTGCGGCTGACAGTGCCACCACCTGCCTCATTCTGCCACCAGTTCCACAAAGACCCAAGTCCCAACTCCAACCAGTCCCCAGCATTGCCGGCTTACCCCTGGCCTGTTTTGTGCCACTACCAGTCTGCCACCAAGGACAAAGTAAGTTGTACACTCACAGCAGTGAGTGACATGGGGGATGGTTATTGGGGGAAGAGGGCAGCAGCAGCAATCAGAGCTCCTGCAGGGTTGGGAGGCACTGTTCTATAATGCCCCTTTCACACGAGCGGGAGACTCGTATGTCTCCCGCAACGCATCTACAGGGCTGGACTCTGCACGGACAGGGATCGCATAGCAGTATATGCGATCCCAGTCAGTGCCGGAGTCCAGACCTGTAGATGCGTTGCGGGAGACATGCGAGTCTCCCGCTCGTGTGAAAAGGGC
Source organism: Rhinella marina (assembly GCA_900303285.1). Lineage (NCBI taxonomy): Eukaryota > Metazoa > Chordata > Amphibia > Anura > Bufonidae > Rhinella > Rhinella marina. The sequence continues at coordinate 47,974 of ONZH01021947.1, read as the reverse complement.
ATAAGGGTTATTATTATATAGAGGATTCAGGAGGACAGTGTGCTTCCCCCCCCCCTCCAATGAACTCTGCTGTTGAATTGCTAATTTAGGACAGTGTCATGAGGGGATAGTTATGGGGGGAAGAGTGCAGCAGCAAGCAGAGTTCCTGCAGGGTTGGGGGGACAATACACCGCCCCCGTCATTTAACCCCTCAGGTGCCACAATCAAGCAATCAACGCTGATCATGGCACCTGCAAGTGAAAGCGGAGGGATGTGGCTCCCTCTACCTTCTGATCAGAGCCCCAGCAGTGAAATTGCGGGGCTCCGATCGGTTGCCATGGCAACCTGGACGCTGCTAAAGCATAGCTCAGCAAAAGTCCTATTCACCTTAACAGATCTCTATTTGGGTGAACAGGAGAGGAAATCAAAAGATCCCATGTACTAGCCTGCTCTGGGGGCTAATAGTAAAATTTAAAAAAAGTGAAAAAAAAATAAAATAAAACACACGGATATATTAAACGTTTAATGCCCCTTTCACACGAGCGGGAGACTCGCATGTCTCCCGCAACGCATCTACAGGGCTGGACTCGGCACTGACTGGGATCGCATATAATACTATGCGATCCCTGTCAGTGCCGATTCCAGCCCTGTAGATGCGTTGCGGGAGACATGCGAGTCTCCCGCTCGTGTGAAAGGGGCATAAATCACACCAATTTTACATAAAAAAAATATAAACAATAAAAAAATAATCATATTAGGTATTGCCGCGCCCAAAAATGTCTGCACTATTAAAATATTTTAAAAAAGAACCTGTACGGTGAATGCCGTAATGGAAAAAAATTCAAAACACGCAAGGTCAGGTGGTGGAATGGGCCAGGGGTGGGAAGTGGGTGGAATTAGAGGGCCCAATTCAGATTCTTGCTATGGGGCCCAATGATTTCTATGTAAGCCCCTGGTCTGTCCATAGGATAACAATCAGTCCAACACTTCACAAATCTGGCCTTTATGGAAGAGTGCCAAGAAGAAAGCCATTTCTCAAAGATATCCATGAAAAGTCTTGTTTACAGTTTGCCACAAGCCACCTGGGAGACACCAAACATGTGGAAGAAGGTGCTCTGGTCAGATGAAACCAAAATCCAACTTTTTGGAAACAATGCAAAACGATATGTTTGGTGTAAAAGCAACACAGCTCATCCCCCTGAACACACCATCCCCACTGTCAAACATGGTGGTGGCAGCATCATGGTTTGGGCCTGCTTTTCATCAGCGGGGACAGGGAAGATGGTTAAAATTGATGGGAAGATGGATGGAGCCAAATACAGGACCATTCTGGATGAGAACCTGTTGGAGTCTGCAAAAGACCTGAGACTAGGACGGAGATTTATCTTCCAACAAGACAATGATCCCAAACATAAAGCAAAATCTACAATGGAATGGTTCAAAAATAAAGGTATCCAGGTCTTAGAATGGACAAGTCAAAGTCCAGACCTGAATCCAATTGAGAATATGTGGAAAGAGCTGAAAACTGCTGTTCACAAACACTCTCCATCCAACCTCAAAGAGCTCGAGCTGTTTTGCAAGGAAGAATGGGCAAGAATTTCGGTCTCAAGATGTGAAAAACTGATAGAGACATACCCCAAGCGACTTGTAGCTGCAATCGCAGCAAAAGGTGGCGCAACAAAGTATTAATGGAAGGGGGCCGAATAATTCTGCACGCCCCACTTTTCAGTTTTATTATTACAAAAAAAAGTTTAAATGATCCAATAAATTTCCTTCCACTTCACAATTGTGACCCACTTGTTGTTGATTCTTCATCAAAAATTTAAAATGTTATATTTTTTTTGTTTGAAGCCTGAAATGTGGCAAAAGGTTGAAAAGTTCCAGGGGCCGAATACTTTCGCAAGGCACTGTATATCTATAAATTCATTCATACTTTACCTTATTGTTATTCCAGGTTATATATGAAGGTTCAACATACAACTGTTGATGTGGAGGAAGAGATCCATCGAATGTACCAACATTTGTGGTTTGTAACTGCACAATTCTGCTTCCTTTTCCCTTATAATTCATATAATGAGCAATCATCAATTGTTCAGATATTTCACCTTTATTGTTAAAACATAATTTTTTATTCGCCATGATATTTGTACAAACAAATTTCAGGAAATGTCGCATCTACAAAATAAAAGCAAGAAATATTCCTGAACTTATTTTGCTCAAGTTAAATAATAATTATAACTTAATCAATCCTCTGTTATGCTCTACCTGATGAGTACCACTAAGTTAATGATGGTTAAAATTAGATGAATATAAAGATTCCTTCAGTTCCAGAATGTCCGAGAGACATTAACACAATTGAATATTATGTAAAGAGCAGATGGTCGTCTTGGTCGAAGATTTGGGAGGACTGGACACTTTCCCTACATTCAAGACTGGGACTTTTTATACTAAATACATATTAATCATTACCAGCAGATACTTTTATTACAGCTCAATATGTATAGAGGCCTTATATTATCATTGTTATCTTTATATATTGTAATTTATAGTATTACCGTATTCTTCCCCAAAATAAATTAAAAGTAGAAAACAAAATGCCTGAAATTTGTTTCAATTCCAATTCTATAGAGTCTGCTGTCTAATTCAATTCTTTCAAATAAATTTGAACTGATTTTGTGTCTTAACGTTTAAAAAAAAATATTTGCATCTGAATTTGAGATGTGCAACCACTCAAGATTCGGTTCAGGTTCGCTGAATTTTTGAAAAAGTTTGGTTCGGACTGAACCAAAGTTGCTCCAATTGCCCTGAAAATTGGTATGTATATAACACCCTCTAGGACTAGTCTTCTAGGACTTTTCAAAAAACTTGTTATCTATTTTTGTGCATTTTTTATTATTTTTTTTCTTTTTCCCTCCTCCCTTTTACACTCTTCCCAAGCTCTGGAAAGCAAGGAAAGAAATAGTAAATAATGTCTGAGTTACACTGACATGCATGGCTATAGGTAAATGCACATTTGACAGAGTTAACATACAGCATGCTTAATATCACACACCGCAATGCCACATGTACTTTTTCATATTCCAAAGCTTCCAAAAATTATCTCTTATTGAGAGTAGATGGTGTTTAGCCCCTTCTATCGCAGACCAGATTTCACCTTCCGGACAGAGCCTATTTTTTGCAAATCTGACATGTGTCAATTTATGTGGAAATAACTTTGGAATGGTTTTACTTACCTAACTGATTTTAAGATTGTTTTCTGGTGACATAGTGTACATCATGTTAGTGGTAAATTTGGATGAATATTATTTTCCTTTATTTGTAAAAAGAAATCTAAATTTACAGTAAATTTGGAAAAATTCAATAGTTATCATACAACATTCCCAATAGGTTTACTTTATGTTGACATCATTTTGTAAATATGGTATTTTTAACCATATTTGTAAACTGTTGTAGGGGCAAACTGCAGGACTCAGAAGGGAGGGAGTGCTATATGGCTTTTGCAATGCAGATTCTGATGGATTAGTTTCTGTGCACTATGTTGGTAGTGAACAGCCTCTAGGGACCAGTACAGCTATTTTCTGACAACCGTACATTTTTTTTCCACGTGAGGACTTTATTTTTGTGGGATTAGTTGCCATTATCATTGGTTCTGTTTTTGGGTAATATAACTTTTTGATCACTTTTTCTTTCATGTTTCTGGGAGGCAGGATAAAGAAATCCAACCATTCTGCCATTGGTTTTTGAGGTTTGTTATTGCGGCGTACACCTTGCAGGAAAAAATACATGTAACATATCTTTAGTCTGTAGTTCAGTACGATAACAGAGATACCAAATTCACGTTATTTTTTTTTTATGTTTTACTACTTTTACACAAAGAATTTTTGTAAAGAAAAATATATTTTTTTTGCATCGCTGTTTTCTGCAAGCCATATTTTTACATTTTTTTGGGCGATTGTATTTTGTGGGAGTTCATCTTTTGCAAGATGAGGTGAAATTTTAATCGGTACCATTTTGGGGTACATCTGACTTTTTGATCGTTCGATATTATACATTTTGTAAGGTGGGTGTATTTGGCAAAGTATGGCACTTTTTTGTGTTTGGCACAGTTTTTATACATTTATTTTATTACAGTATTCAACTGAGGGGGTTGATCATGTGATATTTTTATAGAGCCAGTCCTCATGGATGCAGGAATACCTAATATGTCTATTTTCCTTTTTTCCCTTACTATTTTACAATTTTATATGACTTAATTATGGGAAAGAGGAGCTTTTCTTTTTTACTTCAAACTTTCACTGTTTTCCCTGTTTGTTACATTTTATTTTTGTACTTCTATGGGACTCCAACTTTTAGGGGTCTGATTCTCTCTACAATGCATTGCTTAATAAACTGGTGGCTGGACCTCATAGACATCCATAAGAGGCAAGCCCTGATGCCTGTGTTAGGTATGAGGCTGCTGTTGCAGCCAGTGTGTTCCCGTCAACGCAGCACGGAGAGCCAGTGGGGTCAGAGAGTGGGAGCCCCTCCCTCGGCAAAAACCCCATGAATGTCACAGTCAAAGTTGACTGCGGCATAGAAGGGGTTAATGCGCCGACATTGGTGTATTCACCAATGCTGGCGTATACAGCAGAGCCTTGGCTGTCAGGAACTGCTGGGCCCCTGCTGCTGATCGGAAAGTCACATCCCTCTGTGCCATTCATGTACAGCATTGGTCAAGAAGGGGTTAAACACATACAGTGTTATGGGATAAAAATAAAAAAAATGTTTAGCAAGCATCCAAAAATTATACCTCGACAAGGTCAGAATGCTTGCCCATACAAAAAGCACAGATGTTAATTGTCGGAAGTAAAAAGTGTTTTCCCAAAAAATATTTGATTTGATTCAAATTTATTTCTCACAAATCGTGTTAAAAAACAGCTATTTTTGAGAACCTGCGTAGTGGTGTAGAACTCTTTGCCTTGGAGAAGCATGCATAGGGAGTAGTAGTAGCTGTAGTAGTGAAACAGTACTGTGAGTCAGTATGACATGTGTCACTCTAAGGCCCCATTCACACGACCGTGTGAATGGGGCCGCATCTATTCTGCAAAATTGCAGAATAGATGCGGCCCCATTCACCTTTATGGGGCCGGGAGCCGCCGCACGGAGCTAGCTCCGTACCGTGTCTCCTTTGAAGCATGTCCTATACTTGTCCGTGTGCACGGACAAGTATAGGCATTTTGAATGGGGCCGCCCTGTGTGTGTTCCGAGCGTGCGGAACACATGCCGGCGGCTCCACAAAAATACGGCCGTCTGAACGGCCCCTTGGAATCAGTTCACACTTCACTCATTTGGTCAGTTACGGGGCCAAAACTGACTAAATAACCTAAGTGTGAACCCAGCCTTACAGTTCAATGTTAGCGCCAGTTATGAAAAACTGAGCAGCGGCCCAAGAGCACACTTTTACACCGTCATCGGCTGATTCCACAGATTTCTACAGAACCTGTTCTTTTACATGCTGATACAAGAAGAGCCCCCTGACAGAGTCCAGAGGGTGTTGGCAGTAAGTTTGTGTTGACATCACTGTGTATTTTGCCCTTCTTCTGATCTGTCATAAGAACAAGCTCAAAAATGGATCCTGTCTTTAGAGCATCCTCATTCACAAGGTCAGCATTTGGTCAGTAATCAATAAGTATTGCTAAGTAAAAAAAAAAAAAAAAAAACAGGAGTGGATACAAAACAGAGATGACACGTGAAAGGAATATTTGTCTTCTATGTTTTGTACCCACTCCAGCTTTTGGATACCAAATCATGAGCCAATCCTGATGCCAAATAGGGATCATGTGATGCAGGCCTCATGGCTGCTCCAAAGACAGGATCCATTTTGTGTCTCATTTTTCCGTCCTTCTGAGAGATCAGAACAAAGGTAAAATAAATGGTGATATCAACAAGGCCAAACAGGGAAAACATTGCCGTCATAGAGTGAGGAGGGTGGCAACAGCATGAGGAGTCCACACAGTATATTCGATGAATAGATGTGTTGAATTTGCTTACAAAATATGTTATTATGTGGGTTTTAGCAAACATTCGCACACTAATAATGAACGTTCAGTTAAAAAAGGTACGCAACTTCTTTGAACACGTACGCATGAGCGTACAATTTGTGTACGAATTCTCAGCGTACTTTTGTCTAGTGATTACGTAATACGCAGGCACGCACGAGTTGAGAGGCTGCGGCGTGCACTCCTCAGAGGCAGAGCTAATTTTGGAAAATGGCATCCAGGCGATCATCATCATTTAGCTCTGCAGAGGTGAAATACATGCTGATGGACCGGCAGGATTACGATGGCAGACACCGCCACCCAAACCAGCATAAAAAGGAGGTGATCCAGCAGGTATATTTTGCGCCTTGGGTTAGCTTGGTAGAACAACGGCCGAGTATGGCGAATACTACAAGTAGAAGCTCCGACTACAGGTCCTTTGGCACTGCTGCCCTGTGCCACCTTCTCCTTTTTTTAGAGCTCGAGGTCTGGCTGAAACTGGACCCCTTTTGCTTATCCATTTCAGACATTTGTAACTTTACTCTGTGGCCCTGCAACTGCTCTTTTTCTTTGTCCCTGTCTCTCCCTGTCTCTCCCTATCTCTCCCTGTCTCTCTCCCTGCCTGATTAATTAGTAGCCCTGAACTGGCCCCCCACTGTCCCTGCAGTGTCCCTGATATGTGTAATATGGATTCCCTGAACAATTACACGCCAATTTCAGGAACACAGGTCTCAGAACTTCACACACAGTGCTTTTGCTCGTCTCAGCAGTCGCAGCAGAAGTGATGCGTCACTGGCTTACCGAGCCTGAGCCAATCAGATCAAGCCCTGCCCACTAGGTCAGGTGACCGCTTTCTTCCCGGGCTTTTGCGCACGATAGACGAACGAACAGTAAAAGTTCACTAATGAATTGAATTCGTACGCAACAGCGTATACAGTAACTTATACGTAGCAATAGTGTATAATTTATAAGACAAACTATGTAGTGAATGCGTACAAAGCCGAAGCGAATCACCTAATATTCGGATTCACTTTGCAGCTGAAAATTTCCAAGATTCGATACGAATCAATGAATCAACGAATCGCTTCGCTCATCTCTAGTGGTAACACAATAAGGAGTCCACACAGTGGTCCACTGACAGAGTGGTGAGGTGGCAACAGCATGAGGAGTCAACAGAGCGGCCCAGTCACAGAGTGGGGAGGTGGGGGCCAAAAGCAGTGGTAGTGTTATGGGAGGCGGCAGTGCTGTCACATGGCCAAATTGCTGTTGTGGCTGGGCAGGAACCACATTTACCCAGTGGACATATAGAACGTATATTGTCCTTCACCATAATTAGAGCTCCACACGGCGCTCCCGTGAACTAATTTGATTCACTCAACACTAAATATTAGACTTTTTAGGGCAAGGTAACAAAAAAATAGCAGTTTTGGCACCGTTTTTACTTTTTTTTTTACGGCATTCACTTGAGGGTGTAGATCATGTGATATTTTTATAGAGCAGGTCGTCATGGATTCAGCGATATCTAATATGTCTAATTTTTTCTATTTCTTTTAGTTGTACACAATAAAAGCACAATATGTTTTTGCATCTCTATTTTCTGAAAGCCATATTTGTTTTAGTTTTTCTGCTGATCGTCTTGTGTAGGGGATGATTTTTTATTTTTTTTGGTGGGAAGAGTTAACGTTTCCATTGATAACATCTATGGGTACATATGATTTTCTGATCATTCAATATTATACTTTTTGGGGCAAGATGACAAAAATGGATTTTTTTTAATGGCTTTCACCCAAGGAGGTAGATCATATCATTTTTAAAGAGCCAGTTGCTAAGTTTTACACACCTGACGAGGTGGATCATGTGATATTTTTATAGAGATAGTTCTTATGGATGAAGCAATACCTGTATGCAAATACTGTATGTTGTTTTTTTTTCTTCTATTTTTTATGATTTTATATGTGTTTATTACGGGACAGGGACATTTTCTTTTTTTTTACTTGAAACTTTTCTTTTTTATTATGAAAAACTTTAAAAAAAATTATTTTTTTACCTTTTATTTTTATCCCACTGTGGAACTTTTGGGAGTCTGATCCCCTCTGGGAGTCCTGGATCTCATAGTCTGTAAAAGGCTGCCATTCAAACCATTGGGTCCCGGTCACCGCATTGCGGGGATCTGATGTTGGAGAATCAGGATTAGATGGTCAGCCATGTTGTATTGAGCAGATATCTTATGTTCTCATCTCAGAAGGGAGTTTAGTAAAAACTCAAACTGAAGAAATACCTTGGTTAAATAAATATCCTGATGCAGAAATTCTTAATTAATCGATTAGAAGATTCTTGATGTAATGGTGGGCTATGATAAATGTACTCGTCTATTGAAACTAAAGCAGGCCATTAACATGTGTATGATCATGTTCGATCCTTGATGTTGGATAGGTGATAAATGAAGGGGCCCACTTTTGGTTTTATGTCCCATATGGCTCCTTGGAAAGAAAATGGAGATTGGTACTAAAAGTGGAGTGAATTTATGGAAGGCCCAAGGAATAAAGACGTAAACTGACAGGGAGGAGATAAACCAAATGAGGGAATAGGTTCTCAGTGTATCAGGTATATGTGAAAAAAAAACTTAAAGGGCTTATCCGAAACTATAAACTGCCCCCAATACGCCGGGCCCCTCACATGGAATAAATTTACCTGGGTCCACACTCCCCGCGCCACTCCTGGTCCCCGTTCTGCCGCTGCTGCTTCTTGCCGTGCAGTGATGAAGGGGATGAGCAGCCAATGGCAGGCACAGATGGGACAAGCCTCCCTAGTGCGACCCGCAATGCTACGGAGGCTCCCCCCAATCACCAGATGGTTTCATTGGTGCACGGAGAGAAGCAGCGGCAGTATGGGGACCAGGAGCGGTGCAGGGAGAAGGGATCTAGATAAGTATATTCCCTGTGGGCTCGGCATACAGGGGGGCTGTTCATAGTTTCGGATAACCCCTTTAAGGTCACACAAAATCAATGAAGGTTAATGCTATCATGAGGTGTAATGGTTGTAACTAGTAGAATGTCTAAAACTGGCATAATGAGTTAGAGCCCATTCACATGACCGTGTGAACGGGTCTGCATCTATTCCACAATATTGCGGAACAGATGCAGCCCCATTCACCGATATGGGAGCGGGTAGCCGCCGCATGGAGCCAGCTTTGTGCCGCGGCTCTACATCAAAAAATGAAACATGTCCTATACTTGTCCGCAACAGCGAACAAGTATACGCATTTTTAATAGGGAGCCCGACCGTGTGTTCCAAGCCTGGTGGCATCCGTAGTATTACGGGTCCACATTATTGCGGACCCACAATAATAAGGCTGTCTGAATGGAGCCTTACAGTGAGCATCATACTAAACATTTGTAGGTGTCCCTGGCGAATTAGGAGATAGGTCAGAGATTTTTCTTAGCAATTCAACCCACGGCTGCCGGATTTGCAGAAAGGACTTTCTGATCTTATTTTCTATAAATTTTTAATCAGTGGGATAGAGAGATATATCAAGCTCTTTCTCCCAAGTATCCGACAACAAGGGTTTGGATGGTGCATTATCAGGTAGTAAAAGTGTCTGTTAATAATAGACAAGCATTTTGGCGTTAGTGAGGCAAGTAGTATGTAGTTGTACAACCATGTAGGGCTAGGGAGAGGTTTTTTTAAAAAAATGTTTGTAGGTGGATTTAAAATCCAGTGTCTGAATGATATCTCCCTCTGGTGGAGACCTACCCGTTAGAGATAAATAAAAATAATCTGAAATAGTGGAGTGAGCTAAGTCTAATAGCCGAAAAGAAGACAGAGGACTAGATAAGTGAAACATAAGAAATGGGAATCGGGAAGATAAAAACTCGGGTAAGATGTGTAAGGAATGGATGCTAAGGAGGACAAAGAACCACTCTCCAGATTCAAAGTCTAAGTGCAAGAGCACATGATAATTGCCTCTGGTAAGCTCTCTCAGTAAAATGTTTTTGTTAGGGATAGGGACCCAAAAGAGATATTCTAAATCCCTGCCTAAAAGTGCTTTCTCCATGTCTATATGGATGGGAAAAGGAGGGTGTTCTGGTCAAAGAAATCCACCTTTCCATACGTAGGTAAGTTTTGACGTCTGATAAAGAGATGCTACCTTGACGTCTTCTATAGGTGAGTAAAGAATAAGGTAATCTAGACTTTTTGTGGGCACATAAAAATATGATAAATATGGACTTCAGTTTATTTAAATATGATTCCAGTAAGGATAAGTAGTCAAGAGGTTTTTGCTACCCAGCCACAACAGTGGGACAGATAGTCCTCATAGAAATGGCTGTGTCTTGGTTAATAAGGGAACATAATTTAAACGAAACAATAGTGCCGGGTTAACCGGTAAAACAACTCCCAAATACTTGATGGCAGTAGAGGGACAACGAAAAGCAGCGAGTGACTTAATATGTCGCAGCTGGGTAACTGGGATGGACACACCCAGAGCCTCCGATTTATCATAGTTTATTTTAAAGTTGGAGATCTGACCAAAAGCCCTGAATGTGTCCAAAACTCTTGGGAAGGTCAAGGGTTGGATATGATGAGAAGTAAGGCTACTTTCACACTTACATTTGGACGGATCCATATGCAAGGCGCTTGCGAATGGATCCGTTCGCAATTGCATTCGTTCGCATCCGTTCAGAACGGATCCGTTTTGCCTATGTTTTACATAGGCAAAACGGATCCGTTCTGATCTCCATTGAAAGTTCCATAGGGAGCGGATCCGTCTGCTATTGTGCATTAGCAAACGGATCCGCTCCCATTGACTGATCCGCCTCCGTTCCGCTTGGTCAAGTGGACACCAAAACGCTGCATGCAGCGTTTTGGTGTCCGCATCCAGAGCGGAATGGAGGAGTAACGGAGGCAAACTGATGCATTCTGAAAGGATCCTTATCCATTCAGAATGCATTAGTGTAAAACTGATCAGTTCAGGACCGTTTGTGAGACCCTAGAACGGATCTCATGAATGGATCCTGAAAGCGCAAATGTGAAAGTAGCCTAAATCATCCGCAAAGGCCGCCATTTTGTGTGTATGCTGATTCAAAGTAAGACCTTTAATATTTTGGGATTGTCTAAATTTAAGAAGCAGGGCATCTAGTGTCAGCACGAAAAGCATAACAGAAAGAGGGCATCCCTGCCAGGTACCATTCCAAATAATGCGCATGAACTGCTAATTAACTCTATCAAAGGCCTTCTCAGCAAGAAGGACCAAAGGAGATTTTCAACCTCATTAGGAGTTATCCGAATCCAGCGTGTCCTAAATACAGAACATTTCTGAGATGTTTCTACCACATCTATCAAAAGACTAACTAGCTTGAAATAAAAGGGTTCACTTACTGTTCAACCGCTCTGGGGTATGTTTCCATGGGCTCAGGATCTGTTCTCTATGTAGAGGGTATAATAGGGGCGTTTCTCCATTGTCTCAAAAGGTCCGGGGCCCAAGCCCCAGTGAATATAGCCCAGTTCTCTAGGTCGACCCTCCCCCTGCACACTGCTATGTACTATAACCCTAACCCTATACAGCAGAACATGCCTCTCACATCCAGGGCCTCCCAGGTGACATCTCCTCCTATGTAGATCTTCTCTGTCATCATCTTCTCCATTTGGTTCCGGACAATTTCTTTCAGCCGGTCCGAACAATCTTAGCTTCCTCACATTTCTATCATCATCCCTCAACCTGGAGTCCCCACTGCTGCTCTCTGTACCCCCCAATACCCCCAAATACTATCCTGAAGAAATAATAGTGCCCTACAGATAGGCCCCCAATAGGAATAATGTTCCTCAAAGTCCCACCAATAGTAATCCCCTTCTAGAGTGCCCTCATTAGTAATACTGCTCCCTACAGTGTCCCCAACAGTGATAATGCTCCCCAAGAGTGCCCCATTAGTAGAAGAGCCTTCCATTATTAATTATGCCCAAACAGAGCCCCCAGTAGAAATATGACCCTCCTATTGTTCGCCCAGTGGTAATAAAGCTCTATAAAGACCCCTCAGTAGTAATAAGGAACCCCCATAGTGCTCTTAGTAGAAGTATGACAGATCTATAAGTCCCTCATATAGAGCCCCCAGTAGTAATAAGAACACCTGATATCCCCTGGATATAAAATGCTCTACAGTGCCCCCAGTACTTATACTACACTCTACTGTTTTAATGCTCGCCCTGAAGTGCTCCCGTTATTTATATCACCCCCTACTGTTATAATGCTCACCCTGAAGTTCCCCAGTAATAACATCATCCCACTCCCCATCCCCCTCCAACATCACTCCATCCTACAGTCGCAATCAACATACAGTCCAAGTAAATAACATCACCCCCTCCCACAGCTGCCTTTAACATACAGTCCCATGTAAATATCATCCTGCCGTAGCCACCTCCATAAATAACTTCATCCTCTCAACATTCAGTCCCATGTAAATAATTTCACTCCATCCCACAGACGCCATCAACATGCAGTCCCATATAAATCACCCTGTTCCAGCCACCTCTGACATGCAGTTTCATGTACATAACATCACCCCCTCAACATTCTTTCCCATGTAAATAACTTCCCTCCCTTCAGCCCTAACTATGGTGACCAATCAGGCCACTCTGAAAAGATGAACTGCAAAACCCCGCCCCTGGGTCTGCTAAGCCAAACCCCTGATCTGGTTAGACCAAGCCTCCCCACTCTGCAGGCAACAGGGATTTAAAAAATTAAGGTAAAATCAACCGCAGGACATCCCTGCATCTGTCCAGACCCTGCGCTGGACAGAGGACAGGGAGTCTGAAAACCAGACTGTCCAGCCTAAAATCAGACCTCTGGCCACCCTAGCCCTAACATATAGACCCAGGTAAATAACCACAACTCCCAACATTCCTCTGCCTCCCCCTTCCCTCTCCTCATGTAGCAGATCTCACCACAGCTTCTTCCCCAGGTCTTCTCTTCACTGCTGTCCTCTCCTGCACTGGTCACATGATGGTGACATCATCGCAGGTCACCAACCACTTCCTGATTTACTCGTCATATGTATTCAGCTTTTCCAGTGCATTAGATTCTATTATATTGTCATCCTGAGGACGTCTATAGCTCAAGAAGCTGCCTCTACAACTGATACATGATGTCTAAAACCTTCAGATGCCAAGATGCTTACCCACATACCTCCCAACCGTCCCGGACGGGACACTCCTGGATTTTAGTGGCTGTGCCGTTGTCCTGGTAAGGGGGAGGCACGTGCCGCTTTCTGTAAGCTGTCCCTGCTTCTATAGGAAGCAAAGACAGTTGCCATAATGAAGCAGAGAGCCATCACCAGCATCGGCTCCCTGCTTCACCATTCCTGCCAGTTCTCCATACCTCATGTCTGGGGGGAGGGTCTGACTGGCAGTCAACCTTGGCTCCGCCTCCTTCACAGACTAAAGCAGCCGATCTCCTGCTGCTGCTGCTAGGAACAAGGTAAGTATGCAGTGTTTATTTGTTTATTTTTTTTACTTTCTATGAGAAGCACAATGTGGTCATATTACTGGGGACACATGACTGGGCATATTATTAGGCATATAACAGTGCATATTACTAGGGGCACAGCAGGGCATAATTCTGTGAAGGAGGCACATTGTGAGCATAAATAGGCAAATAGGCATTACGGGGACTGGTTGGGATTAGGTGTATAGTTATGTTTTGGGCTGAGTTAGAGGCGTGGCCTAGTGCAGAAAAAATATGCGGCGGCGCGCCGCACAATGTGTCCCTCTTTGTTCGTTTACAAACTTGAAAGGTTGTTACCCAGCACAAGTATAGAAACAACTGTCCAACAGCCTGAAGACACCCAGTTATCCAGGTATGGAACCACAGGACTTCTCTGTGTTCTTAAGGAGACAGCAATAAAGGAAACTGCCATATATAGGTGCAAATAGCTGATTACATCTCAAACTGATGCATACCTCAAAAGTGTCCCTCTTTTAGACCCAAGTCCTTTTGTCCCTCTTTGATCCTTAAATGTCCCTCTTTTTGACCTGGGGAATTAATGCATAAATGTGCATTAATTAATTTATTAAATTCCTCCTTACTAAAGTGTCTTCATGGTTTCTACCTGTGCATTAGACCATAACATCATTATTTGATGCAATTTGGACCTTAAAATATCTATAACCTTGATTTGTATGCTAATATTTAAATGGATATTGAAGCGCAAGAAAAAAAATCCTACGTGTTCCACATGTATGTGAGCAGCCCAGAGCCAGAAGACGGGCTCTTTCTAAGCTTTCTGAGATCATTACTGAGATCGAGGAACTTACTACAATGATGAAATAGTCCGAAGCCTCAAGCAGGCTTTGGACCCTATTTCAGGTAAATACCAAAAAGGCCACTAAGTGGCAGCATTTAATAATTATTGATCAAATGAAGCGTTCTTTGATGGTTATATTGCAATCAAAGAACATTGTGGGCAATCTAATGATTGCCAGTTATTGTCACCCAAGGTGACTTAAAAAAAAGTACAAAAAAAAAAAAGTTTATAAATTGGTATCACCAGAAAAATACAGATCGTCCTACAAAAAATGAGTTATGTGTACACAGTCCTGTACACATAACTACAAAAAAGTTATAAGGGTCAGAATATGGTGATTTTTTTTTTTCTCAAAGGTTTTAATTTTTTTTTTCAGTATTGAAACACAAGAAAAACACACAAGTGTGGTATCGGAAATGTACTGACCTGGAGAATGAACAACAGTTCAAAAGTCTATGTAGCCGACCTCCTTTGTTACATTTAATACCGTTAATTTAGGCCGCAGTTCTTCATTTGCTGCTGCAATTAAATTTGCCCAAGGAGGGAATTAAACTATAGGGATAGGATCTGGGTAGGTAGAAAGATTGTCACTGTTCCAAAAAGACCAAAGTCCATTGTGAAATATGTCTTTTTTTTTGGGTGGAAAAAAAACAAAACAAGTGTCCCCTTTCAGTAATGCTAGTCTCTGTAGCTGACATCTGTACTTAATACCGTTCATTTAGGCCGCAGTTCCTCATTAGCTGCTGCTCTATAATGTTAGCACATTCAGAATATTGGACATGCATTTCAATTTTTCTGATCATACAGTTAATAAAAATCTGCAGTACTGTAGTTGTGATCAAGTTGCATATATACTATACAATATGCGCAAGGCGAGCACTAAGGGACGGGGAAGTGGGCGTGCTGCTGATGGTGAATGCAGAGGCCATGGCTCTGGGCGCGGTGAAACTGTGCTTGCTGGCAGAGCCCAAGAAACAAAGTCATCCTAAACTCCTAACTTCATGTCACAGTTTGCAGGGTGGCGCAAGACGCAACTCTTGTCGCCACACCAGTGCGAGCAGGTAGTTAGTTGGGTTTCAGCTGATAATGCTTTCAGTCAGTTCAGCACCACCCCCTCTTCCACAAAGTCCAGTCTCAGTAGCCAAGAGTCTGGGCAACCACATCCTCACCCTGATCCTCCTTCCTCCCACATGCAGAGTCTGGGCAAAGAAGAGATCCCACATTGGAATATTCCGAGGAGCTTTTTTCATCACCGTCCCTTGGCTTGGGCCTCTCGCCAAGGCCGCTTGAAGTGGGACATGAAGAGATATTGTGCCCTGATTCCCAACCTATTGAGCAAACACAGTCTGAAGAATATGACGGTGGGGAACGACAAGTATTTTCTCCTGAGGTGGATGATGATGATGAGACACAGTTACCAATAAGTCAAGGGCAATTGGTGTCTAAAGAGGTTGATGATGAGGATGAGACACAGTTAAGTCAGGTTCTTGTTAGTTCACCATGTCAGGAGGAGGTCCAGAGTGAGGATGTGGAAGAGGAGGTGGTGGACGACGAAATAGCTGACCCAATCTGGGAAGGTGGCAAGCCGAGCGAGGACAGCAGTACAGAGGGGGAGGTATCCGCAGCAGCACAACAGGCTGGAAGAGGCAGTTGGGTGGAAAAAGGGAGAAGGCAGGCCATGCCAACCAGGCATGCAACTGTTTCCCGGAGCAGCCCCTTGCTGCCAGCTCCCTTGCCAAGGGTTAGGTGTTTCGAAGTCTGGCGTTTTTTTTGAGGAAAATGCTGATGATAAATGTATTGTAATTTGTAACCTGTGCCGTACCAAGATTAGCAGGGGCGTAAACACCAGCAACTTGACCACCACCAGCATGATCCGGCACATGTCAGCAAAGCACCCTAAAAGGTTGGCTGAATGCCTGGGTCCACAATCTGTGTCTGCAGGTCACACCACTGCCTCCTCTTCCCCTCTGTTACGTGCTGTCCAAGACGCAGGCCCAGATGCCTCCCGCCCTGCACCTGGACCTTCGCAAGAAAACATCAGCCAGCACGTCCACTTCAATGTCCCATCATTTAATTCCCCCTATGTTATTATGGTATAATGATATTCTCTCAGGGACCTCCTGCCCAGACAAGGAAAATACCTCCTACATTAAGCTTCTCCCAAAGCCAGGAAAGGATCCACTGCAGCCGGGCTCGTACAGACCCATCTCGTTAATTAATGTAGACACAAAAATTATATCAAAACTTATAGCAAATAGATTGGCGGAGATCCTCCCACACCTGATCACCCCGGCTCAGGCGGGGTTTGTGAGGGGTAGATCGGCGGTGACAAATATCAGGACTGTTTTGACTGTGCTGGACCGTATCCACCATCTCCCGCAGCAAGGAGAGACCTTGGCGCTTTTGACCCTTGACGCGGAAAAAGCCTTTGATAATGTGCGGTGGGGGTGGCTGGAGCTGGTCCTGGACAGGATGGGGTTTGCCGTGGTGTTCAGGGGGTTCCTTTCTAAATTATATCATAGACCGTCAGCGAGGGTATACACCCCAGGGTTTTTGTCTAAACCTTTTAATCTGGCTTTGGAGCCGTTGGTCCGCCACTTGCAGGGCTCCGCCTGCTTTGAGGGTATTTCTGTAGGGTCACATCAAGTTAACATTGCTGCTTTTGCAGATGATGTGATACTATTCCTGGCTAAACCCCAGGAACAGCTCCAGGGTATTTTTGATTCGCTTGCAGAATTTGGAAAGTACTCTGGTTACCGAGTGAATGTATCAAAGTGCGAATTATTGCAACTGAGTCCTAGGGGCCCCAGGTTATCGATAGAGGTATCAGGCACTAGAGTGGCATTGGCTAAACATAGCAGTACTTATTTAGGAGTGAAGGTGGGTAGAGATCCACATTCTTTATACAAGCTGAATTACCCGCCACTAATTGGGAAAATTGTGGCGGATTTAGAAAGGTGGCATTCTTTACCATTATCATTGGCGGGTAGGTGCCATCTGGTAAAGATGATGTGTTTCTCCAGGCTACTTTATCCCATGCAGACTCTGCCGCTTCTTTTACGTCATGCAGATGTGAAGTCTTTAGAAAGCAGGTTTATTCACTTCCTATGGCGGGGCCGCAGGGCTAGAATCTCGCTGCAGAAGCTCAAACTGGGCAAGGATCAAGGGGGCTTCCAATTCCCTGACATAAGGGGGTACAATCTAGCTTGTATTAGCAGACACATCCTGGATTGGGTACATGGTTCCTCGTATCATTCTAACACGGAGTTGGAAAAACAACTAAGCAGACCTTGGGATCTAGTGGCTCTGATGCATGCCAAGTTGGCAGTCATACCTAAAGAGCTGAGACATTCCCTGGTGCTTCGGGATACAATGATTACATGGAAGACTCTGAGAAAGATGTATGGTCTGTCCTACCAGGTCTCTAAATATTTGCCGATATATGATAATCCGGCATTTCTGCCGGGGAGGGAAAATAAAGTTTTTTTAGAATGGAGAGACAAAGGGATTAGGCGTATGGGTGACTTATACCATGATAGAGACCCGAGGTTGTTGTCCCTTCCAGAGTTGATAGAAAAGAGGGGGCTAGTGGGTCAGCATTTTCTCACATATCATCAGGTCACTCATTATGCCAGATCAGTTACGCAGAATCTTGCGGGTGATATGGGGGCTAACAGGTTTGATTCTCTTATACGCTGCATGGGGAAACCAACGATCTCTGCATTATATGCATCCCTAAGAGCCCAGGTTATAACTAAAGCCCCTTCCTCCTTATTTAAGAAATGGGGTAACATCTTGGGTATCTCTGAGATTGTGCCAACCGTTCGTAAGGGGTTGCTAGCAGTATATAGTGCGGTCACCAATGAGCTATGGAGAGAAACGCATCATAAAATTATTCACCATGCGATTTTACGCGTTTAACCTGTCAGTCACCATCAGACAACCAGATAGGCTTACTAGCTGCCCGAAATGCTCAGCTTCAGGGACCGATCTGTGGCATGGATTATGGGACTGCCCCCGCTTGAGTAACTATTGGATCCAGATTGGATCATTGCTGAGGGAAGTTAGTAGCTTTAGAGGCTCTCTCTCTCCGACGCTTGTCATTCTACATGCACACGAAAAGGCTGGGACGGGCGGAGAGATAGGTGGCAGTCAAGAGAGTCTTCCGGTGATAGGTCATAAGCTACTTCTCTTGGCTAAAAGATGCTTACTAAACCACTGGCTAGAGCCGGATATCCCTGTATTGTCTGAGGTTCTATCAATGATGCGTACTGCCTTCAATATGGAATGGCTGGAGGCGGTGAAACAGAAAGACACTTTGGGTAAAAAGTTCTTCTATTCATGGAAGAGGTTTCTTATCGCCCATGTTCCCCAGCAATCATACCCTACTTTCTTAGAACCATTCAAGTTGACTACTTGGTATCTGACTGAAGATTTAAAAAAAAAAAAAAAAAAAAAGTGCGGTGGCAGCAGCATGTGTCCCTTAAATTCTTTGGACGGTCTGCTTGGCAGCAGCGTGTTAACCTTCAATTTGGGACAGTTCGATAAAGTGCGGTGGCAGCAGCATGGAGTCCTATTCCATTATTCAGAGCTCAAGTATTGAGGTGACCTGGCCTGGTTTGAACACTCAAATTTTTTAAGTTGACGATTCAGGCCCCCGGAACACTCAACGAAGAGCATCATGGAGGCGCCGAAAGGCAGGGGCTCCGACAGGTGGTAGCCCACCTCCCTGCAGACGGCCAACTTGATCCCAAGATCAAACTTCGAGCTTTTTAAGTGCAGCAACTTATATATAGGCTATTGGAGCTGGAACTCTTTTTATTAAATTTTATATAAAAATACAAAACATTGCACAACTAAATAGGACAAAGCCAAGTAAACAACATAAACCCAAGCTGATCCAGCCATACATACCACACACACATACACACCCACACACCTAACAAAAAGTCTATCAATGACCTAACAACGGCTTAACAAAGGAGACTAACAAAGACATAAGCCTATCCTCACTGACCCGGCTGAAACCTAAACGAAGCCAAGACTCTAACCAAACCTTCAACCCAAAATAATTATGCACTGCTCATGCGAAAACCTGAAATTTTTTTTTTTTCCACAACAAGATGAACACAAAATGAAACACAAAATGAACACTTCTGTTGACTTAACCTATCTTACCCTATTCATAACTACCTATCCCTCCACCCAGGGGCTGACCTCCGCCTCATGTCCATGTCATGTCCGCATAGTCCGAGGCCAGCCCCTCCTAAACCCACCCCCGCCTACATCCAGCCTCTCGCCTCATGTCCTCCCATGTCCGCATAGTCCAGGGCTGGACGCAAGCCTCCCTACACACAAACCGAGGCCAGCCAATGGAAGCTCCCACCCGTTGATACACCTCTGTATTAAAAGGACACCGAAGCAGGAAGTGCTCCATACTTTCCAGCACGTTGCCACACTCCTCCCGGGGACAACCCCTTTCATCAGAGTTCCTGTACTTCAGGTTGTCCCTTACATACAGTTTCCCATGGAAACAGCGCCAAGCCAAGTCCCAATACTTCAAGGGGATCCTTGCTGAATTTAGCAACTGTAACCCTGCATCTAGATCCCGACTTGGGCAATCCTTAAGGGCCAGGGGCTTTTGGAAGTGGGTCAACAAGACCCTCTCGTCAAGGGATCTCCTTGACAGGGCCTTGATCTCCCTCACCTCCAAACCCCACCGGCGAATCACTTTCAGAACCGGTGTAACATAAGCCGGGAGATATCCATGTGGCGTACGCAAGTCTTTCACTCGCCCTCCATCCTCCCATTCCTGGAAGAAGGACTGAAACCACCCCTTACAGGAGACTACCCACAGAGGAGTCCTCTCTGACGAGAGGTTTGACAGGTTGGTCTTGACAAAGGTGTTCACTAGAAACACCACAGGGTTGACCATAGACAACCCCCCTAGCCTCCTCGTGCGATATGTCACCTCCCTCTTGACTAGGTTCAGCCTATTCCCCCATAACAGTTGGAAGAACAGGCTGTAAACCCGAGTCCAGAGAGGCTCTGGCAAGACACACACACTGCCCAAGTAGATGAGTAAAGGGAGCAGGTATGTCTTGATCAGATTGACCCTTTCCCTAAGGGTTAAGGACCAACCCTTCCACTGGTCGACCTTCTGAGCGGCGATCTTAAGCCTGTCATCACAATTTTGTGTGGGGTAATCCCCATGGCCAAAACGGACGCCTAGAACTTTTGCTGACGACTGGGGCCCTGGAAGGGTGTCCGGAAGATCAAAGAATGGATCTCCCCCTCCCAGCCAGAGGCTTTCGCACTTATCCCGGTTGATCATGGACCCGGAAACCTCCGAGTAGCGGTCAACCTCGGACATCACGTATTCCGCCTCCCCTCCCGAGGACACGAAAACGGTGACATCGTCGGCATACGCTATCACCCTCTGAGTGGCTTCCGGTACCGCCGGATCCATCCCGACTCCCGCCAACGGTCCACGATCGATCCTCTTAAGCAAGGGGTCAATCGCGAACACCTATAGAAGTGGGCTCAAAGGACAACCCTGGCGGACACCAGACCCAACCTCAAAAGAGTGGCCAGACCAACCGTTCACCAGCGGGAAACTCTCTGCCCCTGCATATAAGATCTTAAGCCAATCAACAAACCCTCCCGGCAGGCCATACCTCAGAAGGACCGCCCAGAGGTACTCGTGGTCAACCCGATCAAAGGCTTTCGCCTGGTCCAAGGACAGCATGTACCCCTTCCACTGACCCGCTCTACTCCGTTCCACTGCCTCCCGGACACCTAGCACAGCACTAAAGGTACTGCGGCCTGGAACCAAGCAATGCTGAGTCCCTGAAAGGAGCCGGGGTGCAAAAACGACCAACCGGTTAAACAGTATCTTT
This sequence comes from Rhinella marina, assembly GCA_900303285.1. Taxonomy (NCBI): domain Eukaryota; kingdom Metazoa; phylum Chordata; class Amphibia; order Anura; family Bufonidae; genus Rhinella; species Rhinella marina. The sequence goes on along the minus strand of ONZH01021947.1, from coordinate 26,785 downwards.
GCCAGAACCTTTCTCTCCATATTGAGAAGTGCTATGGGACGCCAGTTCTCAATACGGCTCAGGTCTTTACCCTTTGACAAAAGAATCAGGGCGGACCTCCTCATTGACTTCGGCAGAGTGCCCGAGGAAAGACACTCATTAAAAACATCAGTCAAGAGGGGAACCAAAGCGTCCTTAAAGGTCTTATAGAACTCAGATGTTAAGCCATCCGGGCCTGGCAATTTCTTGAGGGCAAGCCCTTCAATCGCCAGGCTGACTTTCTGTTCCCTGATTGCTTCAACCAAAACGTTAAGAGTGAGGTCTACTCCTGTGTCAGGGACGGTTTCAGCCAGGAAAGCCGTCATCCGGTCCCGATCTAGTTCCTTCTTCCCCAAGAGGCGCGAGTAGAAGGATCTGACGACTTCCAAGATCCCTGACTTGGACCTTGTCAGGGACCCTGTACCATCAGTCAGTCCGGTCACTAACTTACAACTCACTGACATCCTACAGTTTCTGTAAGGGTCAGGCGAGCGGTACTTCCCGAAATCCCTCTCAAAAACCAAGGATGCGTGCCTATCATACTGGCACCTCCTAAGTAAAGATTTCACTCCGGAGATCTCCTCCCGGCTACCTCCGGTCGAGACTAGAATCTCGAGTGTCCTCCTCAGGTCCTTGTACAGGCGGTACCTGTCCAATGACCTGAGGCTCGAGAGCTGGCGGAAAAACTTGGATACCCTTTTTTTGAAAATCTCCCACCACTCTAGCTTACTGCTACAAAGATCCAACAAAGATACCTGGTCCTGAAAGAAGTCCTCAAAGGATTGTCTCACCTCCGCTTCTTCCATGAGAGCCGAATTTAGCTTCCAGTATCCTCGACCCATTTGGGGGGATTCTGCAACATTCAAAGAGAACATAATCAAACAGTGATCAGAGAATTCCACCTCAACAACCTTTAGAGGTGAAAAGATGGTCTCCTCCTTCAAAAAAAACCTATCTATTCTCGACCTACACTGGCTACCCCTAAAATAAGTGAACCCACTGTGGCCTGAGGTGTGCCGAATGTGGACATCCACCAGGCGGGCTTCGCTAACTATACTATTTAACACGATGCTATCATAGGCCAGCCGGTCTCTGGCGTCTCCCCTGTCACGGGTCCTCGTGACAGTGTTAAAGTCACCTCCAAAGACCACTTGCCGGCTTGAAAACAGGAAAAGTTTGATCCTCATGAAGAGACGCTTCCGATCCCACTTAGTTTGAGGACCGTAGATATTTATCAGGCGAAGCTCCTGTCCCTTCATGAGGACGTCCAACACAAGACACCTCCCCATTTCTAGCTCAATTGATCGTCGGCAGACCACCGGAGCGGTGAAAAGCACCCCCACCCCGCTGTACGGCTCAGCCGCAAGAGACCAATAGGAGGGCCCACGCCTCCACTCCCTGTTAGCTTTGTACACGGCCGCCAAATCTGGCAGCCTGGTCTCCTGCAAAAATAAAATGTCGGCTTCAACTCGGCCAAGAAAATCAAAGGCTGCAAAGCGAGCCGTATCGGACTTAATGCTGGCGACATTAATGGACGCCAGTGTCAACGGGGTGGGTGTCGCCATTATGATCGATTAGAGCTAAACGGCCTTCATCCTCCCCTTCCCAGCCTTCTTATCCCTCCTAGGGCTGCCCTCCTGAGGGGTACGGCCCCTTTTAAGAGAGACAGTGGTGTCCATGGCATTTGACACCACTATTCCTCCTCTCGCATCACTCCTGCCGTCCTCAGTTTCAGGGCCCGGACCTACTGCTCCTCCTGAGGACCTTACATCCCCACCGGAGAGTGGTGCGGGGCCTCCTGAGGACCCTCCCACCTGCACCTTCGGCCCCTCACCCTCGACCCCCCCCCTCAGAAGAGGAGGCAAAGGCTTCATCGAGAGTGAGATACTGATTAGAGAGCTCTAGAGGGGAGCCGGTGACACCTTCCCTGGCTACTCTGGCCGGGCTTGATATTTTCTTAGTTAACCGTTTCCGTCTGATGTTAGTCTCCGTCTCACTACCCTCTGCTGCGCTTTCGTAGTTAGAAGACGGAGACTGACCGGCACGCTCCAGTCTCCCGAGTTCCGCATTCAACTCGCTATCCCCCGGGGTCTCCGTAGCACGGGGGGCAGCCTCCTGGGAGGGGGCAGACATCACCCCAGGATGGGGTTCCCCCTGCCCCCTCTCCCCTCGGCGCCTCTCCAACCGCCTCTGCCTTGACGGACCAGCTTTTCTCTTCACCGACCCCATTGCCCTGGCGCCTTCGCCAGCACCCGGCTCAGTGGAGGAAACCTCCCGGTCCTCCTCCACGTGAGCTCGGATCACGTTGGCCTCAGAGCGAGGACAGCGACTGAAAGGGTGACCGAGCTCACCACACAGGTTGCACCTAATCTCCCCACAAGATGCAGCAAGATGACCAGTCCCTCCACACAAAGCGCACCTCTGCACCTGGCAGCTGGCGCTAAAGTGTGTTGGGCTGCCGCACTTGTGGCAGAGCTTAGGCTGCCCCCTGTAGAACACCAGGATCCTGTCATGCCCGATAAAGGCAGAAGATGGAATGTGGGATACGGTACTGCCTGTACGTTTGAGTTTGACATTGAACGTCCAGGCGCCCAACCAGATGCCAAACTCGTCCAGGCTCTTGCTCGGAATCCCCTGGACTTCCCCGTACCTGCCCAACCAGGTCATGATGTCTACGTAAGAGAGTGACTCGTTACGGGTCAAAACTGTCACTCTCTTAACCTCACTCTGGCGGGTGATTGCCCGTGCAAGGAACCCCCGCCAGTCCGGCAGGTTCTTCACCAGCTCATACCCGGACCAGAAGAGCTCTAGGCCCTCTGGCCGGGCAAAGCTGATGTCAAACTCCCGGGTCCCATACGGATATATCAGGGCAAAGATGTCACAGCCACCCTCTTTCTAGTAGGGCAGGCTTCATCGCCACTCCACTTGAGACAGACTACATTCCGTCTGGAAGACCCGGGGCCGGTTGTGGGTAAAGACCAGGTGGCCTCTCCCTCTCTTTCCTCTCGGAAGGACCTCAGGCCATGCCTATTTATCCAAAAGGATAAGTCAACCTGCCTACCCTCTACGGTGATAGAGCTCTTTCCCCCTCTGAGGGCCTCCAGGAGTCGCCGCTGCAACTCGCCACTGCCAGACCCTGAAAGTGAGGAAGCCAGTGAGAATGCCAATGAGGACAGCCCTTCCCTCCTTGCAGCAGCAACACTAGCATAACTTCCAGGCGTTGTCGCTGCCACCAAAGGGGCAGCCGGGTCAGCCCGACCCCCCTCTATAACCACATTAGATGCAGATGCAGCCATACCGGGCTCCACAGGAGGGGTCACAACTGACCCGCCAGCCGCTGTAACAACAGCTGGTTGGCCCCTCCCCCCTGCAGAATCCGGCACCACTACATCCACACCAGCTTCATTAACTTTATTTATGTCAGCTTTATTTACATTCCCTTTATTCTCTTTACTTTTATTCTCTTTATTTACACTCTCTTTATTTACACTCTCTTTATTTACACTCTGAACGGCCACTTTTCCAGCAACCTTGATGACACTCACCCCAGACCCTGGATCAGCCCGGGGTGCAACAGCCATATTGGATGCATTAGATACATTTGACACATTTTTCACCTTTACAGTCCGCCCTTCCCCCGCACTGGAGGCAGAGAGAGCAGACCTGGCCGGTGATGCAGGCCACGGCAGCAGCACCAGCCCCCGGATCCCGGTGCACCTACCGCCCGCTCTCCTCAGCAGGCAGAACAGCGGCACTCATGGACACGCCCCCCGCCACTCCCCCCGCACCAACCCCGACCTCCGGCTCACACACAACAGGAGCGGGCGGGGCGGAGGAGGCGCGCACATCCAGGGAAGCGCTCGCTGCAGGGTAGGAGTTTTTTACTGGGGCGGCAACTGGGATGGCAACTGGGGTGGCGACTGGGGCGGACATTACCTCGGCGGGCGGGTCAGGGAAGACCGCCTTCCCGACAATCGGACCAACCATCGTCTCAGAGGGAGGAGCCACGGCCCCCGCAACTCCGTCGCACCTCCTCAGACCGACGGAACACTTGTCCAGTGCCCCCGCCGTTACCGAGGAGGCGGGCGGAGCCACGACCACCGCCGACACTCCCCCACCACCAACAACCTGCGCCATCTTGTTGGGCCTTGCGGCCCGTTCCCTGCTTCTGCCGTCCTCACTACTGCTAGTGGGGGCGGTATCCGATGCTGAGACATATGCTTTCTTTTTATACCCGCTCCTACAGCCCGGCCCCACTGCAGAGACCGGACCAGGGAGGCTAGCGGGCACCGCAGCCAGAGAGGACCTCTCAGCCCGCCCTGAACGCGAGTCAGTTGAAACATACACATATCTTATCTCCACTTTTTGTTTCTTTGCTCTTTTTGCCTTCTTTCTTCCCTCTCTAGGACTCTCATCCTCCAACAGGACATCGCCAAAGACAAAATTGCTGAACTCGACTGGGGACTCCAGCTGCCTGATTTGCTCCATCAGTGCCCCACCACCACCATCATTCCCTTCATCTCCGTCTGAACAGGAGTCTGAAGAGGGTAACCGCACTTGTTCTGCCGAAATACCGCTTGGGGTAAGGAAAGACGTAGGAACACTTGCAGGCATACTTGCAGGCACACTCTCAGAAGTAGGGGGTACAGTGTCCATGGGGGGGCCAGGGTCAGGGTTACCATCCCCCTCCTCTTCCCCACTATCACTGTCCTCCTCACTCTGGTCACTCAAGTCACTTTCCTTGCTGACTTTCTTGCTTGATCTCTGCTCATGCATCATTTCATCAAACCGTTCGTCATTTAGCATTTTCTCTCCAAAGGGACCGCTGCCTTCCAGCAGTTGATCCCTCCTTTGAAGAGAAACCTTCAATTCCTCCTTTAGCTCCTTTATCTTTGCAGATATCGGAGGACGGTTTCTTTTTGATGCCATATTTGCCTTAGCTCTCTCCTGTTCAAGTTCCTGTCTAAGGCTTCTGAGGTGCCGCCCCAGCTCACTAAACTCATGTAGATGGTACGCAATATGGGAACTATAGGTGGATGTAGGCTCCTTATCAAGCCGAACTCCCCAACCTACCTGGGACGGCACCTCCAAGGCCACTGCAGGGTCTTCAATTTTCCTCGCAACTCCGGAGCTCTTGGGGGGGACACGACTCTGTCCAGATCTTCTTACCCCCTCTCCAGAAGCACTCCTAGCCGGCCGCTGGAGCCTCCCACCCTCCGCCGGCCTGGACCGGAGGGCAGGAGCCTTCCCCCTAGATGGCATGGCCCAGGACCCCACCACCTCCCTGGGGAGAGGCAGGGCCTGAGCTGGGGGAGCTGGAAGTCTTCACAGAAGCTGGAGGTTTCAGGAACACACTGCAGACACACCCTTCCACCGCGGCTGCTGGCACCAGACTTGCCCTACAATAGATCTTCGTTAAAGGATTTTACGTGTACTCATTCCAATTACAGGGCCTTGAAAGAGTACTGTATTGTTATTTTTCATCACTACCTCCCCGAGTCAGGAGTGGGTAATTTAAGCGCCTGCTGTCTTCATTGGATGTGGTAGCCGGCCTCCCATGGCGGATAGCGAAAAAAGAAACAATTGTCAGCGACTCTTAGCGGTGCGGAGGCAGCATCATGTGTCCCTTAAATTTTTTTGGTGGTCAGCTCGGCAGCTGCATGTGTCCCTTAATTTTTTTTTTCAGTCAGCTCGGCAGCAGAGTGTCACTCTTAAATTTTTTGGACGGTCTTTGCAGCAGCAGCAGCAGCATGTCACCCCTATTGTTTTTGAGTATCAGCAGCAGGCCATCAATGATAATTTTTCACGGGTGTGTCTGATGCCCTACTTTATGTGTAATAAAGGGTGTATTGGAGTACCTGATCCTTGTAATTTGTGGCAGCCCTTTCCCTTAGTGCATAGGCTTTATTAGTGTCGGAGTCCCACAATTATACCACAATGTGAATGAGGCCTTCCTTTATATGATATACCTGTTGTATGGGAGTGCCTCATTCGTGTAATTTTTGGCAGCACTTGCGCTTAACGTACAAGTAAATCTATGTTTCCTAACAATATTTCCTGTAAAATCGATGTTATCTTGGTTTTTGTTGGGGGTATTTTTGTCATTCCGTAAAAATGGCGTAATAGTCGTCCATAATCTTTAATAGCAGTGACTTCGATGTCCCAGAAGCATCCAGACATCCTCCTCATGCTGTTCTCTAACCATTTTAGTGATGTTTCCACCATTTTCTGACATTTCCCTATGGACCAGACACCCTCCCCTCATCTGAGCAGGGGGTGCCTGGTCTTCTCCCATGGACTTCCATTATACTTGGGTGCTGGACTGAGCACTCAAGCACCACCTAGTGTTCCGCTAGAGCACCCGAACATCGGGGTGCTCGATCATCACTATTGCTTACATTTAGAGCTGGATGGGAGGTGAGCAATTTACAAGAAGACCAGTGGAAGTATATTCCCCAGTCAATGTAAAATAAATAAATAAATCTTATCTATATTGAAATATATATACTATGGCAGGATTAGAATTGTTATGGGCAGTGGGTGTGGGCCCATTGTGCCAACTTACCAGTTTGGCCCTGGGCTAAACCTAAGGGCATTGCCCTGGTAGCCCCTTTGTAATCACCCTTTAACCCCCTATACAAGGATCTTGACTATGCTGAAGGGAACCAACAAGTACTCTACCTGGAGTATTCCTGATGTAGTTGGCAGCTGATCAACAGACGTCAGAGACCCCAGTGGAAGATACTGTGGGGCTAGGCAATATTCCCAGGCTGGAGACTGGCTAATATCAGGGCAGGAAGTGTATACCCAGGTATAATTAAAGTCAATGGGACTAAACCAGGCACCCCCCCCCCCCCCGCTTTGAAGACGGGAGGGTGTCTGGTTTACACGGGTCATGACACAGACACTGAGGGGGGAGGGGGGAATTAAAATTACCTTTCCCAGCAGCTAACGACCTGTCCCTGCAGGAAGACGGTGCACAGAGTGGTAAATTTCACCACAGCGCTCTCTGTTGGAGAGAGGAGGGAGCTGCTGGGAAAGGTACAGTGACGGATCCATCATGAACTCCATTGAAAGTCAATGGAGGACGGATCAGTTTACTATTGTGTCACACTGAACGGATCCGTCCCCATTGACTTGCATTGGGGATCATGACGGATCTGTCTTGGTGCGGGGAGGGGACTCGAGCGTGCTCTCTCATCACTAATAAACATATCTTAGAGTCTAGTTCAAGTTCAGGGCTGGCACCTAGGAGTCACAGTCGGTTGTCCGGCAGGAGTTTAGTATATAGGTAGTCAGGCAGAAACCTCTACTTTTGCTGCTAACTAGAGACTAGAGGCAACCTAAAGCTCAGGCCATCATACATTGGGACAGATGTCTTGTTTTCCCTGGGACTGCCAGCCATTGGCTGAGGTGCTCTGGCCCTTTAAGAGGCCAGGAGTGAGTGCGCCCTAAGGAACAGGTCGGGAGGCCTTAGTAACAGGACACAGACTATGGCCTGCAGTACTCAGAGAAGATTGCAAAAAGATGACAGAGAATGGGCTTGTGCCTTAAGCCAAGAAGCAAAGCCGGCTGGTTGAGTAGTGTGTTGCCCGTGCCTGCCAGGAGTAGCCTGATAGCGGTAGGTACGAGACACAAAAAGAAACTGTTTATTTTACTTCCTTTCTCTTTTGTTATGTGGGTTGGCTGAGGTAGGGATACAAACTCAATGGATTACATGTATAACTATATTGATATCTAAAAAATGTGTGCAATATAAGAATAAAGAAAAACTTTGTAATGAAAATAAATTTCAATATTAGAATGTGACACAAAACAACACAATCAGGAGGTGGATTACAACCAAGACCAAAACCTGAGGGATTTGCTTTTTTAGTTATTCATATTTACTTTAACATTTTATTCATCTTTGAAGCAATGGATTTATACTCCCAATGTCCCAAGTACAGTGCTTTTCTTTTGATGTATGTTTTTATCTTTTTGATTTCCTTTGATTTTCCACTTTTATCAGATCTCTTTCCAAATTATCTTTTCCTTCGAGTTAGTAAATAATATGTCCTAGTCCTTTCCACTCAACTTTCATTAAACATTACTACACTACTACTACATATGTAGACAATTAAAGTATATCATGCCTTGTGGGTTGTGCAGTACTGAATAATATTCCATAGTGTCCACTGGAGTGGAAGATGTGCAAATACTATTCTTCACTGGAGGCAGATTGAAGGAAAACATTTACAAAATGGGAGGAATCCATGGCATTTTATGTTGTCAGGTTGTAAGTGGTGATTTCCACCATTTTTCAGCTTAGTGGAGGCCCTCTTGTAACGCAAGGGGAGAAAATCACCGCTGCAGTCTGTGATTGGCTGCAGTGGTCATGTGTCCCTTTGTTTACGGATATTTTTAACACTGCACAGAGTGGGAGAGCCAGCCAGGGAGCGACAGACACCAAACTCAGTGGCGGAGATCAGGTAAGTATGATCATCACTGTGGAGGTCTGTATTAAAGCCAATGTGTCACCAAAAATGTTATCTACTAGTTAAAACCAGATAGCAATACATATCCTTTTTTCTAATATGTTTTTATTTTCTGATTGTAGAATTTTTAATTCTTTTTTTCTGAACTTGATTATGGGGGGGGGGCATGTTACAGCATGCCCATGGCCCATAGACACAATGGTCAAGAGGAGACTGTCACGGTGAGCCGGCGACGCTCCTCATCCTTTCAGCGCCGCCGGTCTCCCGTGTCTAGCTCTGAAAAGGTAGTTTCCCCTAGCAACCAGGATACTGGAGGACCCAGCGACACATGCTTCATAAGCACAGCCAGTTTCCTCCATCCCCTGGACAACAAGCAGCAGGGGAGCTGAGCGCCGACATCCATTAGTCAGTGCTTATGTGTTTTAAGTTTCTGAGTTGGGTCACGTGATGCTGGCCACGTCACATGACCCATCTTCTGGGCCTATTTTAGCAGGCAGCCTGCTGGCCACAGGTTGCCTGTAATTGGTCTTCCACACAGTGCTTGTGTTTTGAGTATGACTTGCTAGTGTTTTGACTTCGGCTTTGGAATTTGACTTCGCTTTTTGCTTATCCCCTGGCTTTGATGTGCCCTCCCGGTTTGACCCTTGCTTAGCGACCACGCTTCCTGTATGCCCCTGCACATACCCAGGTTAGGGAACGTTGACAGGTTGTACGCCGTCGCTTAGGACGGGTCGTGCAAATAGGCAGGGTCAGAGGTGGGGTTTTAGCTCAGGGTTGCACATACCCCCCGGGCCGTGACAGAACGTGACAAAGACCTTATTGAACTCATGACACATTCTTTTCAATCTTGGATAACCCTTTTAGATTTGTACTTACAGCAAAACATATTAAGCCTAATCTTAAATCTCACCATGTAGTCTTCTAAGTAATCATTTTTATTTTTTTAGTGTCCGTACCGGCACTAGATGGAGTACTGGTGAGTTACATCAGTTTTTTCAAATTATTTATTTCTCAACTTGTGAAATGTTCATAACCACATTGAAGGAGTCACATCACAGTATCATCTTATTGACTTTGCTTTATTACCTTTCTTCTGTACACATCCACATCATTGTCTTCCTTCCTTTGTTGGATTTTATGAACAGTCTGCAAGGCTTGGGCCAGCATTTGTATCGCCATATACACTTTGTATGGGATTTCATCCATTGAGAAAATGGAATCTTTGTGAATTCGTTCTTTACCGGAGCAATTACGAAGGGGATCAGAAATAGTTCTCTGTAAAAGGATATTCTTCAAGGCATTCCTTGACAAGCAGTTAAATGTGGTTATCCAAATGTCCTCCAGAACCGGATCATCTGGGTGTGTGGATGGATGAAAGCTTAAAAACTTATCCTCCCACACACGCATTTTGTATGAGAAAGGTCTAATTGTGAAGCTACAATTAATAGGTGCTCCATAACTTTCAGAAGCCACCAGGTCTATGTCATGTGACCAAGATATCATAAATATAAAAGTTTTATGTTTTATAATCGATAATTTATGAGCTAGGATGCTTTTAATCCGTCCACTATTTGTGCCACATACTATAACAACGTCAGATTTTAATTTTTTTATGACTGATGGATCTATGAAATCGTTTCCTGTAAAAGCAAATACGAGCTCAACACATATTCCAGCTTTAGTGAGCTGATTCCTAATATGACGAACTTCCTGTTCCCCAGCGTCGTCATTTGTAGTCAGAATACAAACCATGTTCCACTCAAAATATGACAAAAACTTCACTAAAGCCACATATTGCATCTCAGTATCGCCCACCATTCGAAAGAAGTGCGGATACAATCTTCTGTCACCAAGAGTAGGATCTCTTGCTGCATAACTTATCTGAAAATGAAAATAAATCTTATTTACAATGTTAATAGTGTCAAATGTCTACAAAACTTCTATTTTAACCCTTAGAGACAAGAAATTGTTTTTCATTGTTGCTGTTTTAATGGGAATTCAAACATCTGCAAATAGTAAAATAAAGGCTAAGTGGATAAAAATATTTACTAAGCGTGGTAAAATATATTAAAAATAAAAATACAATCAAATCACATACAAAGTAGTAAAAGTGATTAACAATCAATTCCCTGTCCTGCAGCAACAATCAGATGATACATGGTCAACAACCCATGGTAATATAGAGTGAGAGAGAAATGGTAAAAAGATACTATCTTACGAGATTGATGTTCTCAATGGAGCTAAGAGCTTTGTGCATTCAACTTTTGTAACTTAAAGGATAGGTTGTCAGTATCTAATTGGTGGGGGTCCAACAGATGGGACCCTTCGCCAATCAGCTTTTTGAGAAGGCACCGGCTCTCCAGTGAGAAAGAAGGAGCAGTATCATGTGTTCCTCTCCCACATACTCCAAGTGCAGGACATGGAGCCTCTGTCAACTCCACAAGCTATAGGAGATGCAAGCAAGCAAGAATTGAAGGAGGGGATATACTGTACATGGCTACAGTGAGAGAAATAGAGCAAGGTAACCCAGCTTAAGACAATCCAGACTAGAGATGAGCGAATCATTCAAAATTTTATTCGCCGAACATTCGTCGAACTTTTCATAAGATTTGTATATTCGATGAATATATTAGTTAAATTTGCGTACAAAATAGATGTTATTATGTGGCGTTTAGCAAACATTTGCGCATTAATAACGAACGTTCAGTTTTAAAAGGTACGCTAATTCTTTGAACACGTACGCATGAGCCTACAAATTTTGTACAAATCATCAGCGTACTATTGCCTAGCGAGTATGTAATACGCCGGCAAGTACGACGAGAGGCCGTGGCGTGCACTTCTCAGCATTCCCTGGTTACATATGGATACTGTATCAGCAGATGACAGCAGATCATCCGGCTGAGACTGAGGTGAGTATGCCATCCACTCCACTACCTCACCCACTTTCTCCCTCACTACAATTTTGCGTCTTGTTGGGTTAGCCTGGTGGAACACCGGCCAACTATTACAAATTACAGAAGTAGAAGCTCCGGCTACAGGTCCTTTGGCACTGCTGTCCTGTGCCACCTTCTCCCTTTTTTTAGAGCTCGAGGTCTGGCTGGAACTGGACCCCTTTTGCTTATCCATTCCAGACATTTTTCACTTCACTCTGTGGCCCTGCAGCTGGTCTTTGTCCCTGTCTCTCTCCCCGCCTCTCTCCCTGCCTGATTAATTACTAGCCCTGCACTTGCCCTGCATTATCCCTGATGTGTAATATGGATTCCCTGAACAATTAAACCCCAATTTCAACAACACAGGTCTCAGAGTCTCAGAACTTCACACACAGTGCTTCTGCTCATCTCAGCAGTCGCAGCCGAAGTGATGCATCACTGGCTTACCGAGCCTGAGCCAATCAGAGCAAACCCTGCCCACTAGGATAGGTGACCGCTTTCTTGCCGAGTTTTTGCGCACAAATAACGAACTAACAGTAAAAATTCGCTAATGAATTGAATTCGTACGCAACAGCGTATACAGTAACTTATACGTAGCATTAGCGTACAATTTATCGGACAAGTACGTAGCGAATGCGTAGAAATCCGGAAAGAATCACCTAATATTCAGATTCGCTTCACAGTAGAAAATTTCCAAGATTCGATACGAATCAATGAATCGACGAATAGATTCACTCATCTCTAATAAAGACCCTGCGGCTGCAAAATAATAATACACCCTTTGCACTCCAGAATAGTGGACACTACAGCCTCGGTTACCTGAGCACAGCTATTGCATTGTATACAAACTGCTGGGTGCACTACAACTTCAATCCTGTTATCAGTAAAGAGACACTCTTATTCAATTTCATCTGGTCTGGTCTCTGACTCTCTTAACACGACACGTTGGCCATAGCATCTCTTAGAGGCACCCTGCCTAGCACGCGCATAGACATTAACACCATTAGCACCCCCAAGCTACCATCCGGCATAGAGCCTACAGCTACAGAGAGTTCCCTGAGGGAAAACAAGGTGCCTATCCTTCACTGCATCGACCCCAAGGAGCGAGGCCAAGGCCTGAGAAAGTAACCCATGAAAGATCTTCATCAGAGCCACTACCACTCGCATCCTCTGCTCTCTCTCTTCAGGGGCTTGCTTCAAATCTGCAATGTTACACCTTGCTGGAATTCCACCTTGTACTGTATATGATCAAGGGCCAGTATGAGCAGTGTAAAGCAGTCAATAGTTTAGCCATGTGCAGCAGGAAGCATGTGTTTTTTGAGGCCATGCAGTGGCAGCTCATCGCCACTGTAGACACCTATCAAGTACTGAGGCTCTACAAACCAGATTTGTCAGTAGGGACAACTGCGGCATGAAATATGTCATCTCCCTATTATGTATCTTAGAGCAGAAGTTGACTCTGATGCAAGAAGGATGGACAGAAGAAGAACGGCTTCTGCAACTTGCTGGCTGCCCTGTAGCTGTTGGAGATCCACAGAGAGAAAGTCTCAAGGACAAGGAAGTGAACAAGGATAATCGGGAGCTGCAACTGGAGGAGGGGTCTTGGAGCAGAAGGTTGATAGTGATAACAATGATCCTGGCCAAAATGATCAATTATCACAGTGGGGGGCAGAGCCAGAAAGCACTGGGTCCTTGGGCATGCTGGCTAGCATGTCAATCTTTATGCTTACTTGATGATGTACTGACATCATTACCATCAAAAAATCTGATGATTACCAGATAGCCATGCTTCTAGACCCGTATTATCAAAGCAAAAATACTTTCCTCTTTCTTTGCTGTGAGGGAGGCCAAATTCCTTTATTATTAGGATACACTGTGTATGCAGCTTGACAGCCTGCATATTTGACCAGAAAGCCCCTCTTTGTCTCCTGTCCAGTGGTCCCCGGTATCTACTCTACCACAAGTAGCAGAAGCTGCAACATCAACAGCCAGTCTCATGAACATAATGGAGGAGTTTTTTTAAGGTGCCATGCCAAGCTAATTGTCTTGCCCAGTCTCCAGTGTTATCTCAGAGAGGGTTTACAGAGCAACAGGTGGTGTCATCCCAAAACAAACTAAGTTGTCCTCGACCAGTGTACAAACATTGCTTTTGTCAAAATGAATCACGTATGGATCAGTGTAGATTTTCATATACCTTTGGCTGAGGCCGATGAACAGATGTTGCTGACAGCCCACAATGTATCATCACATATCATTTTGTTCCATACAGTATGGCTGCTGCTATTGTGGCCACTGGTGCAATTGCTACCACTCTCCTATTCCCCTATTGCAACTTCCATTAGCCCTTCTGTCACTATCATTATCCCTAACCGCTTAGTGACCACCAATACACCTTTTTACGGTGGTCACTTAGGGGCCTTGGCAGGGCCACCCCTTTTTTACAGCATCCCAGTCTAAGATCTTCACGGGTCTTCCATGAAGTGCAGAGCATTGACTCTCCTGTTCTAATGGCCTTTATCCTTTCCATGCCATGGGAAATGGAGCCTGTCGCATTTAAGCAGTTACAGAGAGAGCAGACTCCCTCTGTCTTCCATCGGTACCCCACAAAGGAGAACCCAGGGTGCCGATGCCAGTGTCGTCAGGATGGGACCTAGTGAAGGCTCCAATCCAGCCTCCAGTGTTTCCCAGCATGCTGTGCCTCCCTGGCGCAGCCCCCTTTACCAGCCTCATGTTAGGCTTTGTTTTAGACATAGGTGCAGTTACCACCTCTGGGACCCGCAATCAGACAATGGGGGCATATCCAATCGATATTCCTCCATTGTCTCAGATGGAAATACCCTTTTAATGTGTTACTATTACTATTACTACTACTCTACTAGAGTAACACAGCTACAAACAACAACTCAACTTACTGTTTTGTCTGCTTCTGCTGACACTACTATAGTAGCTACTATTACCCCTACACACCTTACATTTTCTAAATCCACACTGTATTGATGCTGGGGAGGAAAAATTTTTCATGGCCTGTTCAACTTCAGAACAAGACACTGTTACTTAGAAATTATGCACACCAATGTAAGTGTAAATACGTGCAGGTATTTTCCCCCTATTAAAGCATGATTTTTGGATGCTTGTGTAGAATAAGTACTCTTTCTTCTGACATTACCATGTGTGTACAAACAAGGCCAGGTATCTGCCTCCATTACATTATATTTATTGAGGAAAAGATGAGACAATCAGTGCTGCAGAAGGGAAGGAGGTACTCTAGCAGAATGAGCAGAAAATCACTGTGTTGGGCTGTGAATGAGGATAGATGAGTGTAGCAGTGGCTGACAGAACGTGATCTTAGGGACAGTGTATAGCCACATTCTAGCTTCTATTCTAGTTTGAGGGACATTGAAAGGAAAGGCTAGAAATAAGAAGAATTGTGTCGAACAGGGAAAGCTTTCAGCCACTGAGACTGGGTGTGCCTAGTGGTACTTTCTAGCTGCAGTTTCTGCTGTATAATGCAGCTGTAGCTGCTGCAGAACCTCAAAATAAGCTACCTGCAAGAACATTTCCCTTTTTCCCCCATTTAAACAGAAATACAGCTTTTTTTTTCCTCCAGTGTTGGTGTGGAGGAAATAAGCTCAATTGAACAATAAAAGTGTGTAACGTTACAGAAGGTAGCCTTTTATAATTCTCTGAGTGATAACACTGGAAATAGTAGTCCGAAATCTGTGACAGGGGATCAGCAGACAGTTCAAGGGTTTTTCTGTTTTGTGAAAATTGCAATAAAAGTGTGCAAAGCATGTTTTACGAAACAGATGGTAGCATTTTTAAACATATGAAATCTGTGACAGGGCATCTCCAAACAGTTCAAGAGCAAATAGCAATACAAGTGCGCAATGCTTGTTTTACAATACAGAAGGTAGCATTTTAAATTTTTTATTGAAAACATCACAAATAGTAGTCCGGAATCTATAACAGGGCATCTTCAGACAGTTCAAGGGTTTTTTTGTGTTGTAAGAACAGCAGTACAAGTATACAACACATGTTTTACAACACAATATTTTAAATATGTGAGTGAAAACACCAAAGAATTAGGTGTACTGAACTATTTTACAGGGCATCAAGTTTTGGTGTAGGGGTGAGGGGAATAATCTGATAATAGGTTGACAACTTGTGTTTTATACTAGAGAATCCTTTTTCCATCATCATCCATCATCCAAAATTCGCTTTGCCAAATGTTCGTCAAATCTTTTAAAAGTTTTGTACTTAATACGAAGCTATTCGGTCAAAGCTGCGTACAAATCATTTGTTATTCTGTCGTGTTCTGCGAACATTCGAGCATTAGTAACTAACAAACATACAGTTGTTAAAGGTACGCTACTTATGTGAACATGTACGCATGAGCGTACAAATTGCGTACGAATCATCAGCACACTATTGTCTAGCGATTGCGGAATACGCAGGCACGCATAAGGTTACGTACAGCACAGTTTTTCACAGACACTTCCTGTCCATGTGGGCACAGGAAAGCACAGAAAGGGAGAGAGGGTAGCCTACGCGATCCTTGCTTGGTGCTTCGCTGACTCACAATCCTGACCGGCGGAGAGACCCTTTTTGCTATCACCAGCAAAACCGAGTCTATCAGCCCAGTAGTGCTGCCACCAGCTCTCGTTTCATATAGTTAGTTCCGGTCTGTTAACAGATTATATCGGGTCAAGAGCCCACCCGAGGTAGCATATAACATTACCGAGAACACAACTGTGGGATTTGTGGATCGAGATAACAGAACAACTCAAGATTAAATTATATATTTAATCATCTTAAGGGCTCACTAAACAAAAACACTATACACATGATGGATATGTACAATGGTCCGATTACAGTTACAAGGATAGTAGGGGGTACAAACAGGATTAACAGATTGTAAAGTCAGTTACCATAGATGTTATGCTTTGCTGTAGTCACGTGAAAGGTGGTGATGTCAGCGGGTTCCTAGGGCCTGTTCCAGCACTGTACAGGTAGTGACCTCTGCTTAGAATAAGACACCTGCCTCTGTTCTTGTGGCCTTTTACTCTGCAGCCAGGCACTCCCCTCCTCCACTTGGGAGGCGTCAACCTCCCCCTGTCCCAGTTCTGGTAGCAAATGCCCCACAAAACCATTATGGCCCATAGCTCCAGACAGGGAGGGCACAGGGAAAGGGTTCTGGTACCAACTGATCCGCCTGGGTTCCGGCTACAGATGGAGACCAAACACAACACACTTATCAGGTTCCTACTTGGAGATCCTCGTATCTCCGCTTCCTGACAAGTGATCACTAACTTATGGACATGTACCTGTCCCTCTCTGTCCCTGTCTCGTGAATATATGATTGGCTTATGCGATGAATTGTGATGAGTGACCAATCCATAATTCTTCATTAATTCCTGGCTCCAATATGTATCGAAAGTGGGTAGCATGGCTAACAAGCTGATAGCTCCCTGCTGAGGGGTCTTCCTATGAAAAGGGCTTTGACTGCGAAGTGACTGGGCAAGGTGTGAATTGTATACAAGTGACCTGCTTTAAAGGCAGGACCCCTGCAGTGTTTACTCCATCTGCAAGTTGCCAGCAGATGGCTGTGATTAAATCATGCCTTGTCAGGACCGGCAGTCATTGCACCCGTTCTGCTGGTCCTGCCCCTGACTCTGGTGGCGAGGTGATTGCCCGGGGTCAGGCTTCATCCGCTATTTCGGCAGGCTCCTCCTCCAGCCGGCAGTCTCTGGCTGTGGATGCGCGTCCCAGGCAGGGGACGCGCGCAACGGTCATAAGTGCCAGGGACGTGGCTGGTGCGCACTCTTGCTCGCGGCCTGTTACGGGTCGCCGGAAAACGCGAGCAATATAGTGTCTGTTTATTTTCTGTTCATTGGTGCCTCATGAGTTAAGTTTTTGTTCCTTGCTTCTCCTCCCAGTCAGCTGGTTGGGTGGGGTCTGCTAGGTATTTAAGGCCCTCTAACTTTTACCTAGCTGCCAGTGTCTGGAGTTTCCTTGCTACCACCTGGTTTGACATTCTTGCTCTGCAGTTTAGACTCTTTTAGAGATGAGCGAGTAGTGAAATATTCGAAAGTTTGAAATTCGATTCGAATAGACCGCGAAATTCGACTATTCGACCGAATATCGAATCCCATTAAAGTCTATGGGAAAAAAATGCTCGCCACTTGGAAATCTCAATTCGACCACTTGGAGGTCACCAAGTCCACCCTGAAACCTCAGAAAAGGATGCCAACACTGCTGGAATGCAACTGGGACAGCAGGGGAAGCATGTCTGGGTGCATATAACGCGCCCAAGTCGCACTATTACGCCACTATCACAGCCTCTCAACAATACACTCCAAAGACAATCTAACCTCTCTGTAAAGTGAGACCATACAAGGAAACCTTCTTTCCTCTACATTGCCATGGACCCCAAGCCAAACTAGACAAAAAGAAGATGAAATTCTGCACCCCTTAAAATCACGTTGCCTATGACAACCACAGATGGCATAGGCAAGGGGGAAAGCAAATAGACCCCACCCCTAATTGTCATTGTGTGTGTGTGTGAGATGTGGTCAGACATGTCTTCTTTAAAATGTAAAAACAACTCAAACACATGCAGAAGCCTTAAAATGCCCAAATTGTTGGCGCTAGAGATGTCAGTGACCCGACCTGGCCCAGTGTCATGTCTATCAGGTAAAGCAGTGGGGATGTTGAGGGATGCGTAGGACCGCAAAAGGCAGGAAGAGGCCGTGGGCTGGCCAGAGGCTCATGGAAAATTTTGTGGAGGCCCAAGAGGTGAGACGTCTTAAAAATTGTGTGGAGGCTAAAGAGGTGAGACCTCTTAAAAATTATGTGGAGGCCCAAGAGCTGAGACCTCTTAAAAATTATGTGGAGGCCCAAGAGGTGAGATCTCTTAAAAATTATGTGGAGGCCCAAGAGGTGAGACCTCTTAAAAATTGTGTGGAGGCTAAAGAGGTGAGACCTCTTAAAAATTATGTGGAGGCCCAAGAGGTGAGAACTCTTAAAAATTATGTGGAGGCCAAAGAGGTGAGACCTCTTAAAAATTGTGTGGAGGCTAAAGAGGTGAGACCTGTTAAAAATTTTGTGGAGGCCCAAGAGGTGAGACCTCTTAAAAATTATGTGGAGGCCCAAGAGGTGAGACCTCGATAAAATTATGTGGAGGCCCAAGAGGTGAGACCTCTTAAAAATTGTGTGGAGGCCCAAGAGGTGAGACCTCTTAAAATTATGTGGAGGCCCAAGAGGTGAGACCTCGATAAAATTATGTGGAGGCCCAAGAGGTGAGACCTCTTAAAAATTATGTGGAGGCCCAAGAGGTGAGACCTCTTAAAAATTATGTGGAGGCCAAAGAGGTGAGACCTCTTAAAAATTGTGTGGAGGCTAAAGAGGTGAGACCTGTTAAAAATTTTGTGGAGGCCCAAGAGGTGAGACCTTGATAAAATTTTGTGGAGGCCCAAGAGGTGAGACCTGTTAAAAATTTTGTGGAGGCCCAAGAGGTGAGACCTTGATAAAATTATGTGGAGGCCCAAGAGGTGAGACCTGTTAAAAATTTTGTGGAGGCCCAAGAGGTGAGACCTTGATAAAATTTTGTGGAGGCCCAAGAGGTGAGACCTTGATAAAATTTTGTGGAGGCCCAAGAGGTGAGACCTGTTAAAAATTTTGTGGAGGCCCAAGAGGTGAGACCTTGATAAAATTATGTGGAGGCCCAAGAGGTGAGACCTGTTAAAAATTTTGTGGAGGCCCAAGAGGTGAGACCTGTTAAAAATTTTGTGGAGGCCCAAGAGGTGAGACCTTGATAAAATTTTGTGGAGGCCCAAGAGGTGAGACCTTGATAAAATTTTGTGGAGGCCCAAGAGGTGAGACCTTGATAAAATTTTGTGGAGGCCCAAGAGGTGAGACCTCTTAAACATTTTGTGGAGGCCCAAGAGGTGAGACCTGTTAAAAATTGTGTGGAGGCCCAAGAGGTGAGACCTGTTAAAAATTTTGTGGAGGCCCAAGAGGTGAGACCTGTTAAAAATTTTGTGGAGGCCCAAGAGGTGAGACCTGTTAAAAATTTTGTGGAGGCCCAAGAGGTGAGACCTTGATAAAATTTTGTGGAGGCCCAAGAGGTGAGACCTTAATAAAATTTTGTGGAGGCCCAAGAGGTGAGACCTTGATAAAATTTTGTGGAGGCCCAAGAGGTGAGACCTGTTAAAAATTTTGTGGAGGCCCAAGAGGTGAGACCTCTTAAAAATTGTGTGGAGGCCCAAGAGGTGAGACCTGTTAAAAATTTTGTGGAGGCCCAAGAGGTGAGACCTCTTAAAAATTGTGTGGAGGCCCAAGAGGTGAGACCTGTTAAAAATTATGTGGAGGCCCAAGAGGTGAGACCTGTTAAAAATTTTGTGGAGGCCCAAGAGGTGAGACCTGTTAAAAATTTTGTGGAGGCCCAAGAGGTGAGACCTGTTAAAAATTTTGTGGAGGCCCAAGAGGTGAGACCTTGATAAAATTTTGTGGAGGCCCAAGAGGTGAGACCTTGATAAAATTTTGTGGAGGCCCAAGAGGTGAGACCTTGATAAAATTTTGTGGAGGCCCAAGAGGTGAGACCTGTTAAAAATTATGTGGAGGCCCAAGAGGTGAGACCTGTTAAAAATTTTGTGGAGGCCCAAGAGGTGAGACCTCTTAAAAATTATGTGGAGGCCCAAGAGGTGAGACCTCTTAAAAATTATGTGGCGGCCCAAGAGGTGAGACCTCTTAAAAATTATGTGGAGGCCCAAGAGGTGAGACCTCTTAAACATTTTGTGGAGGCCCAAGAGGTGAGACCTCTTAAACATTTTGTGGAGGCCCAAGAGGTGAGACCTCTTAAACATTTTGTGGAGGCCCAAGAGGTGAGACCTTACATTTGGAGGCCAAGGTGAGACCTTAAATTTGTGCAGGCCCAAGAGGTGAGACCTCTTAAAGTTTTTGTGGAGGCCCAAGAGGTGAGACCTCTTAAAGATTTTGTGGAGGCCCAAGAGGTGAGACCTCTTAAAGATTTTGTGCAGGCCCAAGAGGTGAGACCTCTTAAACATTTTGTGGAGGCCCAAGAGGTGAGCCATAAATATATAAATTTTTCTTATTTACGGAGCAATTCTACGGCGGTTAAGGAGGAGGAGGAGGAGGTGGAGGAGGAAATGGCACTTCATACAGATGGCACTTCACTTTTGGCTGCTTTCCACTGTTGGAGAAGCAAAGTCCGGGTTAATCCACTTGCTGTTCATTTTGATTAGCGTCAGCCTGTCGGCACTGTCGGTTGACAGGCGGCTGCGCTTATCGGTTATAATGCCCCCGGCTGCGCTGAACACCCTTTCTGATAGCACGCTGGCGGCAGGGCAGGCAAGCACCTCCAAGGCGTACAGGGACAGTTCCAGCCACGTGTCCAACTTGGAGACCCAATAAGTGTAGGACGCCGAGGGATCGGGGAGGACAGGGGTACGGTCTGCCAGGTACTCCCGCAACATCCGCCGATACTTGTCCCTCCTGCTGATAGCGGGCCCCGCAGTGATGGAAGTTGCACGAGGGGGTGCCATGAACGTGTCCCACACCTTGGAGAGTGTTCCCCTGGTGGCTGTGGGCCTGATTGATGTTGTGGGACTCTGGGAGACCCTCTCCTCTCTGCCGCCAGCGATGGTGGGTGGGAAAATCTCAATCATGTTCTGCACGAGTTCCCTCTGGTATTCCAGCAATCGATTCGTCCTCTCCTCTACCGGAATAAAAGAGGAGACGTTATCTTTATACCGGGGGTCCAGGAGTGCGAAGACCCAGTACAGTTTGTTCTCCACTATCCGGACAACACGTGTGTCCCGGGAAAAGCAGCCCAGCATGAAGTCAGCCATGTGTGCCAGACTCTGAATAGGCATGACCTCACTGCCCCCACCAGAAGGATCACTTGCCATTTCCTCCTCTTCCTCCTTCTCTCCGCCCCATCCGCGCTGAACCAATGGGACGCACACAGCCTGACTGCTACCCTCGCCACCAGCATCCTCCTCCTCTTCCACAGCCACCTCCACGTCGTCCTCCTCCTCCTCATCCTCCTCCTCCTCCTGCAACTGCCACCGAGAAGCAGACAAAAGTGTGGTCTGACTGTGTAGCTCCGTTGCGTCTCCTCCTACCCCCGTCTCCTCTGCGTGCAATGCGTTCTCCCTTATTGCGATGAGTGATTCTTTAAGGACGCATAGGAGCGGGATGGTTACGCTCACTATAGCGTCCTCGCTGCTGACCTTCTTGGTGGACTCCTCAAAGATACGCAGTACATCGCATATGTCTGCCATCCATGGCCACTCGTGGTTGGCAAACTGAGGGAGCTGAGTTGGAGGCACGCGTGGATTCATAATCTGGTACTCCATCAATGCTCTCTGCTGCTCACACACCCTGGCCAACATGGAATAGGTGGAATTCCAGCGAGTCGGCAGGTCGCACAACAGCCGATGTTCAGGCAAATGGAGGCGTTGCTGGAGTTTTTTTAAGCTAGCAGCAGCTACAGTTGACTTCCGAAAGTGAGCGCACAAGCGCCGCACTTTCACCAGTAGCTCTGCCAGGTTGGGGTAAGTCTTTAGAAATTTTTGGACTACCAGATTAAAAACGTGGGCCAGGCATGGTACGTGATTGAGTTCGGCAAGCTCCAGAGCCGCCACCAGGTTACTGCCGTTATCGCACACGACCATGCCTGGTCCTAGCTGCAGCGGAGACAGCCACATCTCCGTCTGCTGCAATATGGCGTCCCTCACCTCTGGGGCGCTGTGCTTCCTTTCGCCCAAGCTGATGAGCTTAAGCACCGCCTGCTGACGTCTCCCCGCGCCAGTGCTGCAACGCTTCCAGCTAGCGGCTGAGGGCGATGTTAAGGCAGAGGAGGAGGAGGAGGAGGGGGGTTTATCAGAACCCATGCTGGCAATCTTGGGCGGGGGTGGTAGGTAGGCCGTCTCTGTTTGCGACCCCGTCCCCGCTTCCACTACATTCACCCAGTGTGCCGTCAAAGAGATGTATCGTCCCTGGCCGCAAGCGCTTGTCCACGAGTCGGTGGTCAAGTGGACCTTTGCGCTGACTGCGTACCTCAGGGCCCGCCTGATGTTACGCGACACGTGCTGGTGCAGGGCGGGGACGGCACTCCGGGAAAAGTATTGGCGGCTGGGGACGGAATAGCGAGGTGCGGCAGCCGCCATCAGGTCGCGGAAGGCCTGCGTCTCCACAAGCCTAAACGGCAACATCTCCAGGGCCAGCAGTTTGGAGATGTGGCAGTTTAAGGCTTGGGCTTGGGGGGTGACTCGAGGCGTACTTCTGCCTGCAGTCGAACGCCTGCGAGATGGACAGTTGTTGGGACGAGGAGTGTGAAGGTGCAGGCGAAGAGGCGGGGGAAGGGGAGGCTGAAGGAGAAGGCCCCAAAGTAGCCGAGGCAGAGGCAGATGTGGAGGTGTCCTGGCTGGAGGTTTGGACCGCAGTGGCAGCACACAACAAAGGGGAAGAGGCAGTGGCAGCAAGACCGGGCGCAGGTTGTATTGCGTTTGCTCTCTCCCACTCAGCCCAGTGCTTGACTTCCAAGTGACGCCGCATGCCTGAGGTGGTCAGATTGCTCTTCTCAGAGCCCCTACTCAGTTTTGAGTGGCAGAGTGTGCAAACCGCGCTCAGTTTGTCATCCGCACAAACATTAAAAAATCTCCACACCACAGAAGTACGAGGCCTCGATGGGGGAGCTTCGCGCGACTGCCCGCTGCCGGGAACAGCTTCGGCCCTGCTGGCTTGTGTCCTCACTTCTCTGTCTGGACTGTCCTCTGCCTCTGGACATCCCTCTGCCTGTGGACATCCCTCTGCCTGTGGACATCCCTCTGCCTCTGGACATCCCTCTGCCTCTTTCTGCCTTTTTCGGTGCTGCGCAGACCACCACCTCTCCACTACTTTCCTCGCTGGACATCACCCCTGGCCAAGTGGGGTCGGTCATTTCGTCATCCACCACCTCAACTTCCTCACTCTGCTCCTCCTCCTGCCCACTGGACATTCCAACAGCCTCCCTTGATGGCAACTGCGTCTCATCATCATCATCGCTCATGATAACAGATGCTGGCTCAGGGTCCACATCAGCAGGAGATGGCGAAAACTCAAGTGTTTGGGCATCACTACAAACAAATTCCTCTGCTAGCTCCTGGGATTCTTCCGGCACATCTGAAAAAGGACCCGAAAAGAGCTCCTGGGAGGGGTCAATGGTGGGATGACTCTGTTGGCCAGGTGTGGAGGAAGGAGGGTCAGAGTGAGACTGTGTGGATGACTGGCTGGTGGACAACTGTGTGGAAGCGCTATCGGCTATCCATTGCACCACCTGTTCAACCTGCTCAGGCCTCAACAGCGGTGTAACCCACCCCCTTGCTTAACTGTCCCATAAAGGCAGGGATTCTGGATGAGCGGGATCCTGGCTGACCCTCACCAGCACGCATGTATCCCCACTGGCTTCAACAAGGCCCCCAACAGCATTTCCGCGCCCCCGTCCTCGTCCACGTCCTATTCCGCTAGCCCCCCTCCGCATTTTTTTTTTTTTGGTTACAATATTTTGCCTTCACAGCCGTGAAATTATTTTGCAAGAGAACGCACAGTACAGTTGCCAATTATAAGGCCTATATATATTTTATAGTTCAAGGTACACAGCCGTGTACTAACTTTTCAGACGGTGGGTATAAACACCAGGTATTTAAATAATTTTGCAAGAGAACGCACAGTACAGTTGCCAATTATAAGGCCTATATATATTTTATAGTTCAAGGTACACAGCCGTGTACTAACTTTTCAGACGGTGGGTATAAACACCAGGTATTTAAATAATTTTGCAAGAGAACGCACAGTACAGTTGCCAATTATAAGGCCTATATTTTTATAGTTCAAGGTACACAGCCGTGTACTAACTTTTCAGACGGTGGTATAAACACCAGGTATTTAAATAATTTTGCAAGAGAACGCACAGTACAGTTGCCAATTATAAGGCCTATATATTTTATAGTTCAAGGTACACAGCCGTGTACTAACTTTTCAGACGGTGGGTATAAACACCAGGTATTTAAATAATTTTTGCAAGAGAACGCACAGTACAGTTGCCTAGTATAAGGCCTAATATATTTTATAGTTCAAGGTACACAGCCGTGTACTAACTGTTCAGACGGTGGGTATAAACACCAGGTATTTAAATAATTTTTGCAAGAGAACGCACAGTACAGTTGCCTAGTATAAGGCCTATATATTTTATAGTTCAAGGTACACAGCCGTGTACTAACTTTCAGACGGTGGGTATAAACACCAGGTATTTAAATAATTTTGCAAGAGAACGCACAGTACAGTTGCCAATATAAGGCCTATATATTTTATAGTTCAAGGTACACAGCCGTGTACTAACTTTTCAGACGGTGGGTATTAACACCAGGTATTTAAATATTTGCAAGAGAACGCACAGTACAGTTGCCAAATTATAAGGCCTATATATTTTATAGTTCAAGTACACAGCCGTGTACTAACTTTTCAGATGGTGGGTATTAACACCAGGTAATTTAAATAATTTTGCAAGAGAACGCACAGTACAGTTGCCTAGTATAAGGCCTATATATTTTATAGTTTAAGGTACAACAGCCGTGTACTAACTGTTCAGACGGTGGGTATTAACACCAGGTATTTAAATAATTTTGCAGAGAACGCACAGTACAGTTGCAATTAATAAGGCCTATTTATTTTATAGTTCAAGGTAACACAGCCGTGTACTAACTTTTCAGACGGTGGGTATAAACACCAGGTATTTAAATAATTTTGCAAGAGAACGCACAGTACAGTTGCAATTATAAGGCCTATATATATTTTATAGTTCAAGGTACACAGCGCGTGTACTAACTTTTCAGACGGTGGGTATTAACACCAGGTATTTAAATAATTTTGCAAAGAGAAAACGCACAGTACAGTTGCCATTATAAGGCCTATATATTTATAGTTCAGGTACACAGCCGTGTACTAACTTTTCAGACGTGTGGGTATAAACACCAGGTATTTAAATAATTTTGCAAGAGAACGCACAGTACAGTTGCCAAATTATAAGGCCTATATATTTATAGTTCAAGGTACACAGCCGTGTACTAACTTTTCAGACGGTGGGTATAAACACCAGGTATTAAATAATTTTGCAAGAGAACGCACAGTACAGTTGCCTAGTATAAGGCCTATATATTTTATAGTTCAAGGTACACAGCCGTGTACTAAATTTTCAGACGGTGGGTATAAACACCAGGTATTTAAATAATTTTGGCAAGAGAACGCACAGTACAGTTGCCAATTATAAGGCCCTATATATTTTATAGTTCAAGGTACACAGCCGTGTACTAACTTTTCAGACGGTGGGTATAAACACCAGGTATTTAAATAATTTTGCAAGAGAACGCACAGCACAAGTTGCCCTAGTATAAGGCCTATATATTTTATAGTTCAAGGTACACAGCCGTGTACTAACTTTTCAGACGGTGGGTATTAACACCAGGTATTTTAAATAATTTTGCACGAGAACGCACAGTACAGTTGCCAAATTATAAGGCCTATATATATTTTATAGTTCAAGGTACACAGCCGTGTACTAACTTTTCAGACGGTGGGTATTAACACCAGGTATTTTAAATAATTTTGCACGAGAACGCACAGTACAGTTGCCAATTATAAGGCCTATATATTTTATAGTTCAAGGTACACAGCCGTGTACTAACTGTTCAGACGGTGGGTATTAACACCAGGTATTTTAAATTAATTTTTGCAAGAGAACGCACAGTACAGTTGCCAATTATAAGGCCTATATATTTTATAGTTCAAGGTACACAGCAGTAGTGCCAAATATAGTTTGGTATGTAGCAGAGCACCTAATACACCACTAATGCCTCTCTCTGTCCCTACTCCAGCAGCTATCCCTGAATACAGCAGCCGTTCTCTGTAAAGTCTATATTGTAGTAAAGCTATCACTGTACTGCACTATAGTAGCCCTGATAAGGGCTTTTAATCACGCTCCTGCCTGTCCAACAGCTAAAACCTGTCTCTCCCTTCTCCAGCCTCTGTCCCTGACTAAGTTCACGCAGCATATGCGTACGAGCAGGAAGAGCTGAGTTTTTAATATTCGAGGTCACATGGTTTTTCCAGCCAATCCATGTAGACGCCGTTTTCGCGCTGCCAGCGTGCTCAGCGTGCCTGTCATACCCCCCCTGCATGGTGATTGGTGGAAAAAGAGCGCCAGGGAAGGTGGGAGGGGAAACGAATTCTAAGTGCGCCATCGCCGTTATACTCGAACGAAATCGAGTACGCCGAATAGCGTAGTATTCGATCGAATACCAG